>WEIV01001360.1:42750-80262 GCA_013390005.1 Calyptomena viridis | reverse complement strand
TAGTGTTGGTTTAACAGTTGGACTCAATGATCTTGAAGGTCTTTTCCAACCTAAATGATTCTATAATTCTAAATTTCATGTCTGGTGATTTTCCTGCTTAGATGGAATTGGGAGTATTCCATTTGCAGAGTACATTGCAGGAAACAACTGAGGGGAAAAAAAAAAAAAAAGAGATATTATAGTGATATAATTAAAAATGGTTTTAATATAAAAGTCACATCAATTTTCTGAAGAAAGCTTTGAAAAGAGGCATACAACCAAATACTGCAAATACTGTTCACTGTGCCCTGTGAACATCACAATTGTGCATTTTCCCTTTTGGAAAGATTTTGCATATTTTTTGTTGGCAAGGCTGGTCTTATGCTTAAAGCTTTAGAATTGCAATTAAGAGATCAGGAATCAAGTTCTAACTCCGTGAAGGATTCAAAATACAACTACATAAACTAGGACACATTTTCATTGTAGTAGTGGATGACAAGGGATAGTTTGGATCCAGAAATCATGAAAATACATTAGTATGATGCTAATGTGCTAAACCACAGACAATAAACCTTAATCATGAAACAGCTTCAAAGGACCTTTAAGACACAAGGAAAGACATGTTTCTCACAGCTAATTTGTTTTTCCATGTCCATGGCTGCTTGGCCATGTGGCTTTTGGTTGACTCAGAGTGCTGGCAAAGACATTAAATATGGTTGGGGAAAGGGGTGTTAGTACACATGTAGCATAATATATGCTATTAGAAATGGATATTTAAAAATCTGGTAAAATAAATTATATTAATATCCAGGAGGTATTTAATTGAGAAAAAAATACTTTTTTTGACAGTATTTCCCTTGAAAGTGTATTTCACCCCCTTAAAAATAAAAGAAACAAAACCAGGCTAAACTCACAGGAGTGAGTGGAAGCTTGATGTTCCCTGATGTATTTTTAATTTTGCTTAAAAGCAAAACGCAAAAAAGGGTCAAGGACACTAAAGATGTTATTCTGACCAGACACAGCATTTTTTCTGATTTGCATGAATGTAGATTTGTTAATATATGTGTGACAGTTATAATTCCTAAAAAAATTAAGGAAGAAACTCAGCCCCTGCAGATTTATTTCAATGTATGTGTTAATTATTTTCGAAACCATGTCAAATTCTGTTGTTTTATCAGTAAAGACTTAAAAAGAAAAACAAACTTCATATAGGATCCTAAATAGTAAATAAATTTCTAATACGAATACTAACAAATTATGTGTTCAGAAGTGATCCATTTTCTTTACCAGTTTGTATTTCAGCAAGACAAGAAAATGTACACCCACTGTTAAAGAAAAGTGACACACCCACATTCTGCCTCTTCTTGACCTTCCAAGCCAGGGGAAAGAAACACCTCCCTCAGTCTGAGTTATCTCTCAGGTGCAAGAGCTGCTGCTCTGCTGTAGTCAGCTACATTTTTATCACAAGCTTATCAAGTAGGTCATTCTAATTTTGCACGTGAAATGATTTCACCTTCATGAATAATGATGAGTTAAAAAGACTCTGAACAGTTTGATTAGGAATGCTTTAACTGGTACATCAAAGACAAATCTGACCAGCAGCTGAAACTGCCATTTTCAAGTCTGCTTGATCCAAGAACTTTTTCGATTGCACCTCTTTGTATGGTCACAGATTTTTTCATGTTAAAAATGAAGAAAAAAGTTACAAAAAAAAAATTAAATTTAGTTAGTTTTACTGCTAAGAGTGGGAAAAATCTATGGCTCATACAGCACTTTGCATTATGGCATAATTCCCTTGATTGAAGTATTAGAGTCCAACCATAGTATGAATATTCATAAGAAGTTATTAAAAGTATAACTCAATCCGTAAACTGATAACAATATATTGCTTGATAATATGAACAACTACAGCAAAGGAGTGGTTTACATCATTGATGCACAAAGAGCATGTGCTAAAAAAATATATATATATTCAAGGGTGGAAAACTAGAGACCTGGAGAAATGGAATAACACCTCCAAAGTTAGCATGATACTATAGATTATCCCAAAACCCAGTTGGCAGTATGGAGTACTGGCATATCTATATTGTTTCTTGGTTGTGACACTGCACTGCTCTGTGAAAGGCATCTCTGCAGGAGTGCACCTCAAACCAAGCTGAAATCATGACACCTGTGTGGGGTTACCAGCCCAGAAACACACAATCACTAGGTGCACAATGGAGATGGACCCTCTGCTTCCTGAGTCTCAGACTTACTCAGTGAATTAGTGAGCATTCTTCAAGAAACAGTTAATTCAGGGTTTATAAAGGACCCCAAAATTTTTATTTTAGTTTTATTTTTTTTATTATTCCCCTCCTAACCATTGCATTTTCCCTTCTAAGGTCTTTTTGGGAAGGACACATTAGCAAGGATTTGATTAAACATTTTGTTTCCTGTACTCTGATACTTTGTTACAAAACAAACAAATGGAAATGTAGGTTATTCCCATTTTTCATGTAATCATCCTGATTTTTAAAGATAAGTACAAATAGTTGTTAACTTGAGTCACCTCCAGCTGTAACCAGGCAATTAAAAATACCTTTCACAATATTCCTCACCCCAGCTCATGAATTTAGCTTGAGATTCAAGACTAATTAGTCCCTTTGCATCATTCTTTAACTTGTGAGTAACCACTGAAGATGCTGTGTATGTCATCCTGGAGAAATGTTCCTCCTGTATGATGCAGAAGGAGCCCTATCTTGTTACAGATTGTCCTAGTTTAAAAGTAAACCGGCGAGAGAAATGAACCCAATTAGAGAGACCACAAATCAGAGCTACAGTTTTACTAAAAAGATTACAGTATATACAATGATACAAGGTGAAAAAAACAGGCTTTGACCTACAAGGACAAAATACAACCCAGCCTCCCTGGGACAGGAACAGCACGGTGCTTGTTAGCTCCTGTGCCCAGCACTGCATGGTTCCCCTGCATGTAAAGCAGAAGGAAAGGGAAACCTGGTAGTCAGGATGATAGTCCAGTTGAAGATAGCAATTCTGTTGAAGAAATGGTAGCAATCTCCTCCAGAGTGGCAGTCACAGTCCTGCTGGAGTTCTGTTGCCTCTTTGGATCCAATGAAGAGGTACCTCAGTCTCAAATTCCAAGGATTATATAGCCCCAGTACTTCCCCCAGGGCAGGGTGTTCACGACGGTTGTTTTATCTCTGTGAGTACTGAGATATTTTGGATCCTTTGATGATGTGGGCCGTTGTAACTGCCTATTGTGTCAGTGCAGCTGGGCCCATTAGCAGGGAGGACCCCTCCAGCTGGGTGTGGAGGTGTTAATGTCTCCCCTTATCTCTTTCCTTAACTATTGTGGCCCGAGGTGTGAAGTGTGCTCTGGGCAGCTGTTATCATTATCAATTTATCATTTATATATATATCAATTTATCATTAACAGCTCATCAGGAATGACATTGAGGGTATAGAATATACAGTTTCATTATACCCTCACAGTGATAAACCAGTCTCAGCCCCTGTGACTATGACACAGACAAACCAGGTCAGTGACATTACAAAAGAAGTATTCAAAGTTCCTGTCTGCTTTGCATCTGAAATATCTACCTCTATGCATGGTCCCTATTTGCTATGAAGTGTAATGAGATCAGGCAAGAAAATTTTACAGTAGCCAGACTTAGCAGTGCCTGCACACAACAATGCCTGCAGTGTGTGCTCCTTTGTTAGAATCAAAATCTCTGTTTTAGCAATGTCTCCTTCTTAGGACAATCCTTACAATACAGGGAACCATCTGCTTCCTGCTTTTTACAGAAACCATGATCCAGTCATGCCTTACTGCTGTAAGGTCCTTCTGTCCTGCCAGCTCTTTACAACCAACCCCACCTGTCAGTAACACCTTCTGTCCTGGCTAATATGAATAAAAACTTCTTTCATTTCAGACCCCACTACAAGGAAGCAATAATCTGCTGAAGACCTCAAAATTTGTCTCTCATTGGCAGCTGCTCCTCAGCTAACATGCAGGTTGTGATTGGTTATTTATGAGAATATCTAGAATATCCAAAATTGTCACAGTTATAGCAATGAATAAATAATTAAAAGATATCTCAGCTCAGGCTCAGTGAATATTAATCAAATATTCATCATTTTCTCACCATTTGAAATAATTATTTTGTTTTTTCTCCATCAAGAAAATTTGTAACCTTATGCCCCATTATAGAATGATAGAAACATAGAATGGTTTAGGTTGGAAGGGACCATAGAGACCACTTAGTTCCCTGACATGGGCAGGGATACCTGCCCACAATATTAGAAAGAAATTCTATACTGGCAGGGTGGTGATGAACTGGAAAAGGTTGCCCAGAGAGGCTGTGGCTGCCCCATCCCTGGAAGTGTTTAAGCCCAGGTTGGATGAGGCTTTGAGGGAGGACCTGGTCTAGTGTCAGGTGTCCTTGCCAATGGCAGGGGGGTTGGAACTAGATGGTCTTTAAGGTTCTTTCTCACCCAGATCTTTCTATGTTTCTATGAATTCCCACTGCCAAATTTCAAAGGATGAAATATAGAGCAACTATTGTTTCCCTGTAAACCCAGCCCTAGCAAATTTGACATGAGTTTTGCATCCTTTGTGGAGAGCAACGTCCATGGGCAAACCTCCTGTTTCTGGGAAGACAAGGTGGTAACCAGCCTGTGATCCACAATTTTAACTCAGTCTGTAGTGTATTCCTGAGGGTCTGAGAGTGCTCGCTGGAACATGAGACTGATGTCTGAAACCTGATACTGTTTAGTATGAACTCAATTCCATCAATTCAAGTGCCTTAGGTCCAAGTAAAATACTTTCTGTGTCAGTCCTTTTGGATTCAGGTGCCTTAATTCTACTCAAGACTCACCTTAAAAGCCTATATTTCTTCTCAAAGCTGTCTCCAATTACCCACAATGAGCAGGATGAAGCAAAGTTTTTGAATTCTGGTTTGCAGAGCCATTTCTCATTCCTCACTCCCTGAGCAGAAAAACATTTCATTGAAGCATTTTGTCTTTGTGAAACAAGTGATACACGTTCTGTGGCAACATACCATTCCCAGGCTGTGAAATACTAATTAACACTTAAAAAAATATAAAAATATTTTGTTTCCTCTTATTTAACTATTAATTCAAATATAATATTGAGAGGGAAATGAAAATGAAATGTGTTATATTTCTTCACTTTTTCTATAGCAACATTTTAATTTATACAAATGAAGGCACAATTAAGCAGCCTGAAATTTAATTACAACCTGCATTTCATGTAAGCAAACACATTAAAACTGAGAATGCTAATCCTGAATGCAGAAATTGCTATAACACAACAGAAAAAAAATTCCAAAACCAAGCAGCATAGAGTGTGTTGTGTGTTTTTGCCACTGTTATTTTGCACACGGCCACAGATGTGAGACTTGGGCAGATAATGTTTCTTATGTTAGCAATAGGACATGAATGGAACAAATGGGCCATATTCTCAGCTAGTTTATATCCTCCCAGCTCCACTGAGTTTTTAGGATTACTCAGTTTACACCAACTACATGTTTCCTTGAGGGCCCACCAGTGTGCTTCAACAGTGCCTATTTACACTGACTGCAAATCAGATTTTATAGAGGCAGAAGCACATAGAGTTTCTTTGTCAAAATAAAAAAATATGGGCAGTAGTCTTTTTTAAAATTCTAGATTTCTTAGTAGTTTGCTACAACAGCTTCAATTTCCTCTTTGCATTTAAGATCTAAACTGCAAATAGCCTTTGTATTCATCTGCTACCAATCAAGCAAAGGAGATGGACAAGAGAGTTAATAGTTCTAATAATTTGTATTATTGTGCTCTTTATAAATTAGTATTCCACAATCATCACTGTAATATATCTATGCCTGCCAGCAGAACATCAAATGATGTCACTCATACTGATCATGTGCTATTCATTCTCTCTTATCCTTTCTCCAGGTAGGAATTTTTGTTTTCCTATGTTTCATATCCACACAGCTTTATGTCACTATTAAAGACAAAAGTTTTAAAAAATAATTGGAAATCCCACATCAAAGGTGGGGTGTCAGGTATAAAGGTGTGCAAAAAATACTCTATGAGATTTCATTCTCTCTCTGAGAGAGAAAAAGCATTGAGGAATTTTANAAAAAAAATGGAAAAATTTTAGTAATTTTTTTTTTTTTTTTTTTTTTAATCCTTGAGTTAATATGCACATTTCTGAGGAGGAAAAAAATATTGGCTACTCAGGGCAGTGATTTTAATGACCTTTTTAGTGTCCAGACATTACACTGTGGCATTGCCTGCCCCAGGAATTCAAGACAGCCCTCACTTTAATTTTCTTCTTCATACAAGGTAAGAGTGAGAAGTACAAAGAGAGATCACATACCAAGGGAAAAGTTTGGGTCCATAGAAAAACTGGGAGGAGATTCCCCGGCTAACTTCTCACTGAAAATATCTTTCAGGTTGAAATATCTACTTAATCTATTCCTTGATTCTTAGAGAGCCAATGACCATTTCCAGGAGAGGAACCCCTGGATAAAGTGCTTTCCTAGTCCATAAAGCTGCCACATAGGTTGTGGCACTGTATGACAGCTCCAGCTATGCCACTTAGGTGATGCCATCATGCAAGAAATAACTGAAGAACTCACAAAGGCTGGAATGAGGATTTATCCAGGCTGGTCTCAGTCTGAGCTGATTTTAACATTCTTTAGTTGTAATAACCATTGCCTAGCTGTCAGATGAGTGTTGCTCAAATTGTTATAGCTTAAATCATTCTAGTTTATCTCTGTGAATGCCATGCATGGAAAGGTCTAGCAAACCTGGGTAGTCATTGCGAAAAAAAGTAATTTCTTTGTGTTAATTGAAGAGAGAGAAGGTGATAGTGAAGCTTCAAACTTTATCTTGAAACCAATGGAAAAAAGCAAACTATGTTAAGAAAACATTATATTATATATCAAATTATACTCAAGAAGCTCCCCAAATATGGAACAAGAATTTCCTCAATGTAAGCATCATATGAAGATGTGTGAATAACCTGGGACATTGGTGACTCACCACAATCCCATTCTCCTTGGGAAATGCAGGCAACACTGTCCTTAGCAGTCAGAGACACACTGTAAGGCTGAGTGTAACAACATAGCAAAAGAGGGAGGAAATACTAGAGCTTGTCTAAGTCAGTCAATAATTGTATAGCTCTATTCCTGGCCTAATAAGAATAGTAGTGATTCTACTTAGAAAGTTAATACATTAATTATACTGAAAGAAATTCCAGGCTCTGACAATTGGGAGATTTTCCTTGTAAAAACAGAAGGGATTTATAAGCTGCTTGATCTCAAGCAGAATAAAGACCATGTAGAAAGCACTTGTAGAGATCAAGGAAAGGATTCAGTTACCTAAACACAGGCATTTAAGGCCCTTGGAGACATTCTACCTGACTTACAGCTGCTGTGGTTTATGGATTTCCCATAAATTCTGTGTCATATATGCCAGCTCATATCCAAATGATCTCCTGCCTACACAATCAAAGCAGTTAGTTTGTAGAAAGACCTGAGCATCCAGAGCCACCAAAGATAGTTCTGCACATCTTAGGAAGGAGCTGTGCACTGTTCCATATGCTGACTGCTTAGACACAAAAGGAAATTCATTATAACCACCGTTTTTCCAAATAATATTGCTTTGGTTAGCTTGCCTGGAAGTTGTGGGTTTATTTGTTCATCTCCTTTGTGTCTGACAGAATAAAACATTCTGGGGACTTAGTGTGCAGAAGGTGTCAGTTTATTGAAAGGATTTTAGCTTTGTGTTTGGGGGTTGGTAATTACCTCTCAGGAGTGAAACAAAAGGCTACTCGTTGCTCTGGCTGCCTTTCATTTCCCTTCAAACTAAATGTGACTCCAGACTGCTATGTTCTTGGCAATGATTTTACTAATACAGCAGATTGTTACTAACCAATGTTATTCACATGATACAAAATTAATTAGAAAAGTCTGTTCTAATTTATAAATATACAATTATGATTAAACAAATCAGAAGCTGGAGCTTTGCAAGGTTCCCAGTGGGTTATTATTTGCACAATTCTAGTGCATCCAGAAGAAAGAGCTGATGAAGAAAGAGCTCTGATGTAAAAATGTAATTTGCCTCATTCAATTGGGAATTACAGATATATTAAAACATATTTTTGGAGTTTGTTCAAATTAATTATTATGAAAACAAGTGAATTTGTGGCATAGCTGTTACAAAAAAAGCCCAGTCACCAAAATACCCTAATTACTTTCAAAGACCAAGTAAGCTTTCTCCAAATAAATGAAAAGAGGGTGTAAGTTTCATATTGCTTTATATGATACTCCAGATATTAAATTCAAAGAGATCAAAGCTCAGAGAGAGTAAATAAGGCCTCTTGTTCCCAATCTGCTTCTCACTGAAGTTTGTATTTCCCATCACTATTTCACAGGCTTTTTCACAGACTATCTGTTCTCCTGGCTGCCTGACTACTAAAGGTCACAGAGCTTCCCTCCATTACTCCAGTACTGAGTTTAAATCAGCCTGACTACCTTCTACAAGTTGCCTGTCTTTGACCCTTTATAGGTGATCTATGTATTTATTTTTCTTTATAAATGAAACCCTGCTATCCCAAACTTTGCTTTTATCGAGGTCCTTTTTTATTCTGTCTAATGACAAAAAGCTGTCATAGGACTCCAAAGAAAGAGGCTGTGTCCAGTATAAAACCAACACTGGTTATAACTTGGCCCTTGCCTGTAACTGTTGGATTCCTTCACAGAATAGTGTTGTTATTAAGTTTATTAGAAGAGTTCACAGGGGACAGAAACCTAGGCAACACAATTTAACAACTCCTACCATGCACACCCTAGAGCCCACACACAGGAAAGAGTCATCAGTCCTCAATTGCCTTCTCACAGTTTCTTTGAGATGTCCAAAAAAGAAGTTGTCCTCTGAAATTTCTTAAACCATCTTGGACAGAAAACTGATGCAGCATTGAGAATACACTGAGTAAACGGAACAACAGCAAGGGTACAAGAACATTACCGTGGTCTTACTCATACGAGACCAACTAGAATACACTGATTCAGTTGATTCCCCATTCAAGACATGTCTATTGAATCTATGCTCTACTAACAGCTCTACTCAACATGATGATAATTTTCGATTGACTTTAATGGGAGCAAAATTTCATCACATTGAATATGCTGAGTTGGAAGGGACCTATCAGGATCTTTGAGTGTCAGGATCATCTCCTGGCACTGCTCTTCATTTGGCATATCTGTAGGTTTAAATAGCTCCATTCACCTCAGCTCACTGATGTAAATCTGGAATAGTTTCAGTAACCTGAACAGAATTGAAAAAGTCTGAAAACATCAAATACTGTTTGTTTGATCTGGAAATCTCAACTAATGAATAGAAATAAAAGCAGATTTGTTACTGCAGGACTGATTGTAAGCTGATGCAAGATTATGCTCTTCTGTTCTTTGAAGGGTTTTCACGAAAATATAGTGTCTCTAAGGCCTTCAGACGCATGGAAATATATAATACAGAGGCCCAGTCATTCTAGCATCCCTGAATGAACACTGAAGTTTAGACTTGGTGATCTTGGATATCTTTTCCAACTTTAATGATTCTATGATTCTGTATCTTGACTGTGTCTGCAGAAGACAAAACAACCCAACAAAGGCTGGAGTTATGCTGGATGTTTGCCAGCTCAGTGAGAATGTACAGTCATTCCACTCTGATTGCCAATGTACATTTAGCCGTCTGAAATTAGGTGAAATTAACCTGGATCTTAAAATCTTTTAACTATGTAAGCTGCGTATTTGGTCTTATAATTCTACCCTGTTTCTTTGCTTGGCCTTAAGGGAAAGAAAAATATGGGGGAAAAAAAACCTGTGGGTGGGTGAATCCAAACAGTACTAACAATGAGCTCTGATACTGAGCACATCAAAGGGAATTTGTTTCTCACTCAAGAGCTGGTGAAGTCCATCAGAAGCAAGGGACATTTCAGAACCCTAACACAGTGTTATGGTTTGACTCTGGCTAAATGCCAAGAGCCCACACACAGATCTAAAATTTCTCAGAGAAGGAAAAAAACCCCTCAGCTTTTGTGATAACAATTACAAACAACTGTTTTGAAAAAGTTTTTTTTCTAGTTGGGTTTTTTTCTTTACTCTCTAGTTCAGTTTTAGAGGCATAAAATTCATTTTCTGGCGTAAAATAAGGATATGAGATACATTATAAAGTCACTCCAAGACACACAGTCCAAATCATGTGTCAAATGTGGGCAGCCCCTTCTGGAGTGATCAGGTTTAGGGGCCTGATTCACATTCCTGCCTCCCTTTCACATAAGACTGTGTAGTGGGGAAAAAACTAAAAAAACCAATGCAAACCTCATCNCAACAAAGGCTGGAGTTATGCTGGATGTTTGCCAGCTCAGTGAGAATGTACAGTCATTCCACTCTGATTGCCAATGTACATTTAGCCGTCTGAAATTAGGTGAAATTAACCTGGATCTTAAAATCTTTTAACCATGTAAGCTGCTTATTTGGTCTTATAATTCTACCCTGTTTCCTTGCTTGGCCTTAAGGGAAAGAAAAATATGGGGGAAAAAAACCCCTGTGGGTAGGTGAATCCAAACAGTACTAACAATGAGCTCTGATACTGAGCACATCAAAGGGAATTTGTTTCTCACTCAAGAGCTGGTGAAGTCCATCAGAAGCAAGGGACATTTCAGAACCCTAACACAGTGTTGTGGTTTGACTCTGGCTAAATGCCAAGAGCCCACACACAGATCTAAAATTTCTCAGAGAAGGAAAAAAAACCCTCGACTTTTGTGATAACAATTACAAACAACTGTTTTGAAAAAGTTTTTTTCTAGTTGGGTTTTTCTCTTCACTCTCTAGTTCAGTTTTAGAGGCATAAAATTCATTTTCTGGCGTAAAATAAGGATATGAGATACATTATAAAGTCACTCCAAGACACACAGTCCAAATCATGTGTCAAATGTGGGCAGCCCCTTCTGGAGTGATCAGGTTTAGGGGCCTGATTCACATTCCTGCCTCCCTTTCACATAAGACTGTGTAGTGGGGAAAAAACTAAAAAAACCCATGCAAACCTCCTCCCCAAAAAACACCAATCAATTAAAAAAAAATGAGTCTTAGGAAGAAGGAAGAAGTTTGAATCCTTTCAAGCACAGGTTGCCAAGGAAACTCCTCCTTGCTATCCTTTTCATCCTGCTTGTCTGACTCTCCTCTGGAAAGAAGTGACATTGGGGATCTCTTCTTGTATAGGGGATGATATGAGGCAGTTACTTACACACACATAATTTTTATTCAATTCTAAATGTCAGGTTTTGTTAGATTTGGGGTTTTTGGGGAGTTTGGGGTAGATTGTGACAAGGTTTGCGATCATAACAAGGAGAAGAATTTAAAAAGGAAATTAACACAACTATTGACAAGTCCTTTGTGGGAAGGCAGTGTGATCTTGTTTATAAACACTTAGAGCTTCAGTACTTGAAGCAAATGACACATTTCCCTGATATTGTGACTTTTATTATTTCCCTGATATTATGACTGTCCTGTTGTGTCAACCTCACACACTATGTGTATAATGTGAGAAATAATTGGGAAAATGTATTGTTTGATTCCAGTTTGTGTCTTAAACATAAATTGAAGCACATTCCTTCTCACTGGTCAGTAGCATGCATCAAAGATATGTGAATTAAAAAGCACCATAAAGCAAAAGTGTGTTGTTTCTCTGTTTTAAAATTCAGAGGAATTACAAATGTTAGGGCTGAACAATTCATATGCTTGCATAAAATCAGTAGTCTCTGTTCCCCTTCATGTGATTAGAGGATGCATGCTCTAGCTCCTAGATGCTACTGAAACCTGTTTGGAACTACTGTATAGAGGGGAAAAGTCAGAAAGGACTCCACGATTATGGGATCTGCTGAGCATCATAATGATGATAAAAATCTTACTCAGATCTTCATAAGTGAAAGGCTATCAAGGAATGGGACAAATTCCATATTGGACATTAAAGAGAAGACATTGCATCAATGAACTTAAAATTAATAAAAAGGGAGAAAGAGAGAAAGAGGGAGAAAGAAAGGTATTACGAAATTAAGGGATGTTGTCATTTTTTGTCTCTAAAACACAAAAGTAAATCTAGGCAAGTTAAAAGCAAGATGGCCACAGCCACATTCCATTCAGGCAGAGGCAGTGTAATGTCCGAAAGAAAAGAGTTGAGTCATGTGCATTTCTGCATTTAACACCCGACCTGCACTCAATAAATCAACACATGGGTTTAATTACTGTGACAAATGAATCTACTGAGGGCAGTCAAATTCTGCTGGGTAACGCATTCATCCAGCAAAACCCTGGTTGGCTGAGATATGTAGGTCAGTCATTATGGACCAGCGAGCAGAGGGAGTCCCCAATGTGAGAGCCTACATGGAAATCTTGCAGTGTAATCTCTAATAAAGTACCAGTTTGAAAGTGTATCTGGCTTCAGCATCCTTCTTAATAACCTCTAGCAGAAGAGGAAGGTATTAAATAAAGTGGCAATTAACAAGACTGACAGAGCAAGAGAGTGGGATTTATTGCTGGAATTTTCAGTTTACTTGATTATTTGGTTGTCTTTTTAGGTGTAATTCTACTTCCATTTTTAAAGTCACCTTCAGAAAGGAAAGCAATGGAGATTTAAAATTAGAGAAAAATGTTATAAGAGATTGATAAAACTAATATTCCAGGTAAAGGCAGTAGGTTGCTGTTGCAACCTATGTTCCCCACCACCTCTGTCATAGTCTGTCATATGTGGAGAGGAGCACACATAGGGAGTGATAAGGAAACCCTGGTATGGGAGCTGCAGAAATATGGAGGAATTGTGCCCACTCCTATGCAAAGGTCGTAGCAGTGCTGACACTCTTCTTCAGTTCAGTGCTAGATGATAGAATTTAGTCTTAAACATGAGATTTTTTGTAATCAATTACAGCTAGAAAAAGACCCAAACCCCACATCCTCCTAATATTTACTTTTCTGAGAAAAACTGATGACAATTTCTGCTCTGAGGGAGTATTTTACCACAGTAATGAATTATGTCATCCACTCCCTGTTCTACCACGTGCCTGACATCAGCACAAGTGATGACCAGTTTTCCATATGCTGACTGCATTCCCCTGATGGAAAAAAAACACTTTCTCCCAAGTACAGGCAAACCCTCCTTCATCATGAGGCTCTGAGCAACCTGGTGTAGTTGAAGATGTCTCTGCTCATTGCAGGGAGTTGGAATGAGATGAACTTTAAAGGTTCCTTCCAACCCAAACCATTCTATGTCCTGGTGGAAGAGTTCAACTGAGATCTAATGTGTCTTTTCTCCTGCTAAGCTCATTGTAACTCATAAACTTTGTAAATCCATTAATATAAGTTATAATAATGAATCTGATAGGTCTCTAGGAGATCTTCTACTTCTTTTCTCTGTTTTTATCACAGCTGGAGGAGTGATACCAAAAAATACAGTGCATAATAAACTTGTATAAAACATGTTTAAATAATACATATAACTAGAAATGCTACCTTGCATATTCCTAGTTGCTTTATCAGGAGCTTTTGCTGATCCTACCCTCCAATTGCATCACAGCATTTCCCCAAGAAAGTTCAAAATATTTCATAGGAAATTCTAAAAGTTCAACTATCAGTATGCAATGTTCCCTGGTTGAAATTAAAGTACCTTGCTTTGTTATTCTGATTCCATATGAAAGATTTATAATTTTTTTCCTCTGATTCCATAATCACTAAAGCAGGGACAATCATTAGAGCTGGCAGGACTGAAAAACAGCAAACAATGTAGTCAGCTTCATACTCTGTACAAGCATCTATAGGTGCCTCAATGGGAAACTTAATGAATCCTTTATGTTAATCTTCAGGGTTCGGACTATTGAGTGAACGTATTTTGCTTCATGAAATATATCTAGATAAAATCCACCTTTTTCAAATGAGTTATTAGTTTTATGGTTTTGCTTGTCGTTATCTGTGGTGGTGTGTTTCTCAAACTGAGAATGGTTTGTTCCCCCTGTCATCTGTATGGTTTGTTCTGTTATGGGTATAAACTCCACTTCTATGTTAATCCCTTAAACTCCTCCCAGTTCACTACTATTATTCCAGATCCTTCCCTGTCAGTCCTCCAAACCATTCCGTTTGTTCTAGTCCCTTCCCTGTTAATTATTAAACACTTCCTGGGAATTCCCGTAATACTCGACATCCCATTTGCCCACGTGACCTTCCCAACTCCTCCCCTTGTTATTATTGGTTCTCCTCCTATGTCCATCCTTCCCTGACCCCTCCTATCCCAGTTGCCTATTGACTGATCCCTATGTTTCCTCCCCCAGTTAAAAGTTGTTGCCCAAAATTCCTCAGAGCTCATTTGGGCATGCTCCCCTGGGGCTCACATCAATAAACATCGTCCAGGGACCAGCTTTGGCGTAGAGCCAAAGCCCAGTGAGTGGCTGAAGCTCTAAGGTGCAGCCCTATCATCCAGCTCAGAGGCTGTTCCCCATCTGTCCAGCGACTGCTGTTGCTGTGGATAGCCCAGGTGAGAACAGCAAGCAGTGGTCCGGCACGACAGTTATCCATGTCCTTTTTCTTCTTTAGTCTTGTAATTTATACATCCACAAAGAGCTTTTGCTCTCTTTTTTCCCCACTTCTTTTTCCCCACTTCTTTTTCTTTTCTCATCCAATAACATGTTTCCAGTTGAGTGGTACAACCCATCAAGCAAAACCAAAGAGATATTAATTTTGTTATTTTATTTCAATTTTCCTTTCAGGCAGGGATCCTGCCTGTTTTGACAGTTGTTAGTTCCAGAAGATTTTACAGACATGAGGGCTAAACTCATCAGAAGGGACTTATGCTATTTGTGAAGTGCAAACACCCATAAGCTACTATTCCAGATTATAAGAGATACAATTTTAAGTTTTATTATAGCCACAGAAAAAAGGTTTTTTCTTCATGAAGGCCTGTAAATTACTTACAGTGGCAAAGTCTGAGCTTTCCAGATGTATGTACCTTACATCTGAGCTTGGTTCCTTTTGACTTAGATATTAGGGAGTGTTACCAAAAAAAATGCATGTGATGTGTTGCTAAGAGAAAGATATCTTCTTGTCATTTAAACTGTATCAACATATTTTATGATTGTGACATATTTTATGACTTTACATAATCATAGATGGTGGTAGCAGACAGACTACTCCCCACTGGATTTAGGGCAGCCTCCAAACAGAAGCAAAATTATCTCTGTATTAAAGAGAACTTTCTTCACCAAATGGACCCTGAAGGTAGGCTGCTGTTTTTTATTTCCTTCCAGCAAATCCTTCATTGAAGGAAATAATAATTTTCACTTATTTATTTAGTTAGTTATGCTACAAAACTTAGCTCTGATGATTTATTCAGGCCTCATTAGGTTTACAGTAAGTTTATTCAGTTTCCACAGGAGGGGAACACAAGAAGAGACAAAAATAAACCTGAGTCTGAGACACAAGAGGCAGATAAGTATTTTGTCTCAAAATTTGTCAGGTATAGACCCATCATCTTTTGCAAATGAGAACACTAATCAGTAGTCTTAAGACTGAGCTGAATCTTCAAGATGCATTAGGTAAACTATCATTTATATTCTGAGGTTGTTATATATTTGAAGTTGCATTGAAAGTGGTACTGGGAAATCTTGTATGAGACAAGTTTATTAAAATAAAATCTGCTCTGAAGAAGATGCTCTCTGGAGGAAAGAAATTATGCTGCATTATGTGGTAAGTTAATTTATTTTTCTTTCCTTCTAATATCTTCCCTTCAGGACTAACAGCTTCATTTTTTGGTTATACTCGTCTGGAAAGACCCAGGTTGTGTTCACCAACACACCAGTGTTATGTAGAACAAAGCATGGGACAGTGACTTAAACATCCTGTAAAAAAATAATTAATGCTTTTATGCTGTTTTGATTTCATGTTCAACGAGAAAAATCCTTTTACAGTGTTTTTTTCAGAGAAACTGGACTCATAATGTTTAAAATGAAAAGGTGCACTGTGAATAAAAGACTCATGCTTGGAAAAGAGGTATTAGATATACACACCCAAAGTCATTTGGTGACCTTGAGAGAACATGGAGATTAATCTCTTCTTTTTCCATCCACGTAAATCAGAGCTTACTTGGAGGAAAATGGATCATAATCAGACCCATTTTTCAATGTAGTACCATAGAGAGGCACATATATAATAATCAGTGTTGGCCTGATAAAATCACAGATCTATCTAAGTCTACCTTTTTTAGATGGGTCGTTGGACTTTTGTTTTGTTGCATTTTGCTTGAAGTTTTTTTCCTCAAAGGTGGTCAGTCACAAGGGCTCCTGATCATCTCATATCCTTCATCATGTTTACCCTGTTAACTGTATTAAGAATCACATTTACCTTGTTTTTAGAGACAGAAAGAGTTCTGAGAAACAGAATTTGTTTAGGTGACTACAATGAAGCAGCTACTACTTGTTTTGGGTAGAAACAGAGCTTAATTCCAAGGCATTTCAGTACAGTAGTGGAGCTCCCCATACATGTTTACAGAGCCACATTTCCCTAATCCAACCCTATCCCCTTAATTCTTTGACTCTAACTTCTATTCTATTGCCTCTAGTCCACAGAATATTTAATAATCTAATTCTACTCAAAGTGGAACTGCTGTAGCAGTAGAGATCAAGGGAGCCTTATACAGAATATCCTAGTTTGGTGTTTAGAGTATCCACAGAGGAGACACATTCTCAAATCCACTCTGAAAAAGAAAAGAGCAGTAACAAATGGGTCAATATAAAAGTAGTAAAAATGGTGAAGGACTATCTTGAATTTACTTAAATGTAGGAGATGCGGAGCCTAAACCAGTAGGTGCATCCCACGATAGCTGACTATTAGCCCTAAAGATAAGTAATTTGTCAGGTTCTCAAACCTGTCCCTCTAAAATTCCATGACCATAGACCACTCTGAGTGTACCTAATAAATATACTTTAAGCTATATTTGAGAAATCTGAAATAGCAGAAATCGTTCAGTAGTAACCAAGTAAAGGTCTTTGAGAATCTAAACAGTGTATTTGGGAGCATCCAGGATTTAACAGCCTAAAAGGACCTTTTAAAAATCAATTCATAATTATCTGTCAGGAACTGGATATTAAATATTACAGGTAAAGTCTCGTAAGATCTAGCCCAGACTCCTAACAAGGAAAATTAGCATATGCTGGCTGACAAGTTTGTCAAGCATAATTATCTGCTCAATTATCTGCTGTCTCTTTTTTCTTCCTGTTTTCTGGTTTATGTAAGGTTTGATTCAGAAAGGTGACCCATTGTTACTGTGCAGGCTACAGGAATTGCAAGTTATTTTAGCTGTTAGTAGAAACATAGGCTGGGAAAATCACCTATCTCTGATACCAGTATCAACAGTCTTAAATCATGCTTACAGGGATGCTGCATTCATAATAAATCTATAATAGAAGACTTCCTACCACATAAATTGCAGCAAATTCTTTTTTTTCTGCTCCCTAATTCAGTTTTTTTCACAAATTACTATGTCTGCATGGTCCCCTGGGCAACCTGTGCACAGACACACAACACTGGAGGAAAAAAAGGAAAAGAAAAAGAAGAAAAACCCCTTTGTCCTCACGCACACACACACACACAGAGCTATTTACCTAACGGATGAATGCTGATTATTTCATACTATAGCTACAGGCATGAAGCATTCAAAATGGGAGAAGAAGGGGAAATATACTGTTGACACTCATCCCTGCAGGTGTGGGAACAGAGGTGGCTATAAATTTCCATTGAATTTGGTACCTAATGGGGTGGTATTCCTTCAATAATTCTTGTGTACTTGTCACAGAAATTTCTCAAAATGGTCTATATATTGTATTGCATGTCATAAATACAGTAATTTATGGTTCATTGCTCCTTGCAATCTAGTGCATGGTACTAAATTTTGGAACAGCACTTTTTTGCCAATCTGGAAGTGTAATCAGTGGTAACATATCTCCAAGATTCCTTTCTCTTCTTCTCCCACTCCCCAAAATGACTAATACTTCTATTGATGAAGAGAAAGGGAAAAATAGTAAGCTAGACAAAGATGGATTTACATCTGAAGATACAAATTATATTAAGAAGACTTGGATGACTTGTATGTTTGAACAGTCACATCCAGAGGGTAATGTCTCAATGTCCAGATGGATATCCAAGAAAAGTGGTGTATTCCAGGGATCTGGTGCTCTAATGCGTTTATCAATGACATAAACAGTGAGACTGAGTGCAACCACAGCAAGTTTGCAGATGGCATGAAGTCGAGCAGTGCAGTTGGCACAACAGAAGGACAGGGTATCATCCACAGGGATTTGGAAAAACTTGGGGCCACGAGAACCTGATGATCAAGAAACCCAGGTGCGAGGTGCTGCACCTGGGTCAGGGCAACCCCCAGTATCAATACAGTCTGGGGGATGAACTCATTGGAAGCAACCCTGTGGAGAAGAATATGGGGGTTCTTGTGGATGGAAAGCTGGGCATGAGCTAACAGTGTGGACTCACAGCCCAGAAATCCAACAGAATCCTGGGCTGCATCAGAAGTGTGACCAGCAGGTTGAGGGATGTGATTCTCCCTCTTTAGTCTTCCCTTGTGAGACCCCACCTGGAGCAATGTGTCCACCTTTGGGGTCCTTCAGCACAAGAAAGGGACCTTTTGTAGTTTGTTCAGAGGAGGCTATGGAGATGATCAGAAGAATGGAACAACTTTTCTGTGAGGACAGATTGAGAGAGCTGGGGTTGTTCAGCCTGGAGAAGAGAAGGCTCGGAGGACCCCTCATTGTGGCTTTCAATACTTAAATACTTAAAAGGAAGATCGGGAGAGACATTTTAGCAGGATCTGCTGAAACAGGACCACAGGCAAAGGTTTCAAACCAAAAGTGGGTAGAATTAGCCTAAATATAAGGAAGAAATTTTTTACAATTTTTTCAGTGAGGGTAGTGAAACACTGGAACAAGTTGTCCAGAAAGTTGGTCGATGCCCCATCCATGGGAACATTCAAGGACAGATTGGACAGGGCTCTGAGCAACCTGGTCTAGTTGAAGCAGGAGTTGCACTACATGATCTTTAAAGGTCCCTTCCACCTGAACTACTCTATGATTCTATGACCTTAGGGAGTGGAAATACAGTCTAGAGCTTCTCTTTCAGAGGATATTGGACACTAACTTACATTGGTGATATAGTCACCACTTAATAAGCTACTGGCTAAATTGCTTTCAAGAACACTTTACTTTTTAAGAGCAGACATCTACATCACAGAAAACACAAAGATAATCTCCTAAGAAAATTTAGGAATGAAAGCTCCTCACCAAAGGAGTTCAGGTATCTAAATTGTCCTTTTTAACTCAGAATTTGTAAGGGTCTCAGCAGACATACTCTGCCCAGCCCAGGAATTCAAGAGTAGAGTGGCCTACTTAAGGAAATACAAACAGTAGTGATGATACTCCACAAATAGCTGAACAGGGACTGTCACCCTGTCTTGCTGTCTTGCCTCTTCCCTAAATAAATAAAAGAATCTTCATGAATTACATGGATAAAGAGAAACAGTTCAATAATATGTCAACTTTTGATATTTTCATTTTAACTAACAATCTCATTCTATAATATGGAAATAATCTCTGCATGAAACAGTGTTTAGAGGGATGGTGTTCATTTAAAAAAAAAGACATGAGGGAGGAAATTCTTCTCCTGACTATTAAATAATGAAAGTAGGCCAAGTCTCTGCTTGGATTCCAAACTCTTCAAAATAATTCATCATTTTTCTTTTCCTTCTTCCCTTACCCTAGTTTCTGATTTTTTGAGCTTTTTTATTTATTTATTTTAAGAAAGTAAA
Source organism: Calyptomena viridis (assembly GCA_013390005.1). Lineage (NCBI taxonomy): Eukaryota > Metazoa > Chordata > Aves > Passeriformes > Eurylaimidae > Calyptomena > Calyptomena viridis. The sequence goes on along the minus strand of WEIV01001360.1, from coordinate 60,366 downwards.
ATGAAAATCAAGCTTCTAAGTAGCTCTTGGGATCCCTGTGAATTCCACATCAGAGCTTCCCAGTCTGCTGCTCAGCTGCAGCAAAAGGATAAGAGAATATCAATGTCCTCCTGTTCAGATAAACAGTTGTGGGCTTTTTGTAACAAAGTGAGAAATTTAGTCTTTTACTTGAGTAATAGCTATAATTAGTAAGAAAACATTCTTTTCCATTGCAGGATATAATATAAGTAGATTTGTCCCAAATGTTGTAAAAAGTCAATAGTGATATATTTACAGTCATTCTGCAAAGATTCAGGTAAAAGAACAAGGGCCCAAACAAGTGAGGATCTGACTTTCCATTGTCACTGGCAATTTGATTTATTAGGGAACAGGAGTGGAATCACCTCATCCAGCTTTAGAGATCTTCAATGTAGATGCCTCCAGCTGTGCTGGTCACCCCAGGTTTCTTTGTAGTCAGCTGAGAGAACAAGCATGAGTGAATGACCTACTTTAGAAGCCTAAATTCAGACTGTACAAGGATTTATATCTGTTCATAGACTAGAAAGAGGTCCTAGATGGAAACATCAAAATTTATTTAGATGAACTACACTGTGGGTGATCTGAGGAAGTGGGACATGAAAACATATCATGAGGTGCAATGTGGTACCATTTTTAAGGCCCTGTTCAGGAAATAAATTTCTATTAAACTTACTGAGATTTGGTCCAAAGAAAAGTTGTTAAATCAAAGTAAGAGAAAGATGTTATGTTACAGGAAACTAAAAGGAAGAGTTTAAAAGAGAGAAAATAAAGGACCCCAAATTATTTCTAATTACAGTGCTGAGAATCCCATTGCCCTGAAAGAATAAAACATTAAATGAATTTCAACTAGTTTATCCTTTAATTTCCTAGTGTTGAGTAAACTCTGCATAGGAAAAAAATCCATAAATTGGAAGTGACTCATTTTCAATTTTAAAATGTTTTCTTTCTATTTTCAGTAAGACCTCATGCAGGCACAACAATTTTCAAATGTTACATGGGAAATTAGAAAATGCTAATTTCAATGTTTCTGATAATGTTTTTAGGGTACAATGATTATGCTGAATCACCTTTAAAGATCAGCTGCAGGTCAGTAACTGAAAGATTGAACTAGATTCACTTACTGTGGGTTCAGTATCATTAATTCCAATGGGACATGGGGTTCTTCCATCAGCAGAGGTATTTGCAGGGCTTAGGTCAAAATCTCTAAAGAAATTTGGGTTAAAACTGTTACTGAGCCTCCATGGTATGTGTGGTCATGCACTGTTCCCTCTATGTTGAATAAAATCCTATCCTAGATCACGTCCACAAGCTTCTACTTCCAGGCACTGGCCCTGCCTGTGCACAGAACTGTGGTGCTGAGGGACCTCAAGCCCTCAGTCTTTGACACCTCTTTGAATTCAAAGCAGAGTGTTGCACCTGCTGGCAGCCCTTGTCGGCATCACTCCTTCACATCTCAGTTGTCTCTCCTGCCCCTGAGATTGATTTAGGGGACAGATGGCTTTCAGCCAACCTCACTCTGGCTCTGTCTGATATGAAATGCCACGAAGTAATTCTTATTCAAAAAAATGGGGTCAAATTCCAGTCTCATGATGAAAGAGCTCTCTCTTTTCATGTGAGTGGGTCTTGCACTCATTCAATTTATTGCATGGAGCCACAGACATCTAGAGTTTAATAGGATAGTACTATGAACACTGGAGTTTCTTAGAGTATTTCTGCAAGAAAGGAGTTGAAGACTGAAAATCTTTTCAGTAGGTATCTATGAAAGGGATAATCTTGGCTAAGAGCTAAATTAGTCAGTTTTGCTGTTTTAATGATCTGCAATTATTTCTATTTATTTACTAATGTACTGCATGGGTCCTTGGTGCAACGAACAAATGGATCACAGAGTATACATGGTGTTCAGATTCTTGTTGAGCCTAAAAAGTATATAGTGATGCCTTTTGAAATTGTCACTGATCCATAATACCATGTGCATGCTATTTGGAGAATAAAACTATAAATTATACTATATAAATAGCTTTATTAAAGTGCAAAATTAACAATATAATTACAAGAGCTAATAAAATAAGGGTGTGGGGAAGGTCTTGACCTGCCATGTGGTCACTGACAAGTGGGACCTGAGTAGAGAAGCTGACAAAGCTTCAATGAATATTGGTTTGACGTTCTCATCACAGCCTAGAGGTGGGAGAACATCAACAGTTTGCTCGAGCCACTTTTCACAGAAATTGCTGCTTATTTCTAATATCCCCACATGAAACAACAGCAGCAAAGACCTGACAAGCAGGAGATGACAAATTACTCTAACAATATGCATTGTTCCAGCAACTGATCTCCACCTCTCAAAGGACAGAGTATCTGTTTTGCTGACCCCATTAGTGTGTCACACTATGTAACAGATTATTTGTCCAGTGTCCAAGCCAATTCTGCCTTGACACCGAGTACAAAGCACTAAACAAGCCAGACACTTCAAATTATTTTCATGTCTATATTGGGGTATAATATCAAACAAAAGAATAACTATAGAACTATGTTTGACCCTTTCAGAAGTCCTTGGGAAAGAGTAGTTTGAAAACCTCATTCTTAGACTTACTCCAGCAGTTCTGTCTTAACATAAGATCACCAGAGAAAGCTGAGTTGGAGCTGTGACAGCCCAGGTATGGGAAATAATTGAATGCTCTGTGTGTAAACTGCTACTGACTTCAGAACCTGGGTGTCCATGAGCGCATAGGAAACCAGCTCTTGCCTGAAATGTTCAGACAAACAGACAGTCTAAGGAAATGAGGCCAAAAAGCTCACAGGAAATCTCTCACTCAGATTTATGATTATCTTCTGCCTCTGAGGAACCCTCACAATTTTTTACAGCAATGTCTCTGATGATGTTTCACATTTGTTACTTGGTTATCAGAGATAATCTCAATATAAGAACCACCCAATCTCATGTAATAGAAAGTTCTGTGAAACTATAACACAGCTTTTGTTCCTACTTACTTCTCCCAAATTACATCTCCCAAATCTCTGAAACAAATCTATTATATTTGCTCATTAAATTATTATATTCGCATAACAGTAATCCCCTACCTTTGTAACTCTGGGCAGTAACCAGTGCACTATTATAGCTGAAGAAAGACAACTACCAAACAGCTGTTACTATTTTTAAGAATAAAATCACAGAGGAGTATTATTATAAAAGCAAATTTGATATGGACACACAAGCTGGCACAAACTGTCTCCTAGCATAAATCACGTTAGTGCCATTATGAATCTGGACTAGGTTTTAGACCTGCACAGGATCCGACCTCTTGCTCATATTGGGGGTAGCTAGGAAAGGTGGTTACAGTAATTGCATCCTGAACCGTGCATGAGTTGGGCTGGAGCACATTCCTCTGATCAGCTCGTGGGAGTTGAGACACACAATTCATATAAAGGTGGAAAGACAGCATAAGTTATGTGCCCTGTGAAGGAGCTGCCAAGGTCACTGAACCGGTGGTTTTTGTGTCATTACAGAAAATGAAATTTTGTGGGAGAGACAAATTTCCTCAAGGAAGGAAACAGACAGAGCGAGTGTTTTGCAAATGACTCTGGGAAAAAGCAGTACAGAAATATTGTTCTCATTATGAGTACTAGCACATGAGATAATTGTGTTTGAGGTTGGTAATTACCATATTTGCATGTTTAGGTTGTATCTGTTCCTTCCATGTTATTAAGTGACTGCTGCATTATTTCATCAGAATGGCACACTGTCATCACGGGGGCTGAAATATCTTCTGTGTGTCAAAGCACACAGCTGTAAAAAACATTGTATAGCCTCTTGTTTTCATTCTACATCAAACTAGCAAAAAGCAAATTCATTTCAGGAAAAGATCAGCAAAGCTAATGGAGCTATGGCTGGGGGAGGAGGATCTGGAAGTAGAAGGCTCTATAATTTAGAGTACCTGGGCTAAGCAGCTCTCCAGTACTCCCACACACAGTGAGATACAGGATTAATAATTATTGTGTTTTGTTCTGTGCACTTACAAACCTTTAGTCTGAGTAGTGCAAAAGGCTTTATGGATATTAATTAATCAAACTTTAAAAGCCACATTTAGGGCACTTAATTTGCTGCCACTTATGCCAGACTTCAATTTATCAGTAAATATCATAAAAGTCTTGAAAAGTAGGTTACTTGGTACAAACCTGAAGGTGTACCCTGTTCATTTCGTTAAGACATTTATAAGTCACCTACTGAGACATTTCTGAAATTTTCTGGGCAATCAACATCAAATATGTAAAAATATATACTCCTTAAAGAAAGATTTAAGAAAAAATAAAGGAACAACTGAAGATCAATGGAAAACATTGCAACAAAAGATAATCCCTTCATAGAGAAACTGCCCATCTCTATCCTCACATCTTTTCTAACACCTTCATTCGATTCAGCTATGGAAGGTCAATACCAAAACTGAGTAACTAACCAGTGAAAGTAAGAAAAATGAAAAAAGTTTCATTCTTTGGAAAAAGATTTTTGTTATTCTCTCTCAGTTCTTGGGTGATGTTGTTGGTTAGAAAAAAGCAAAATAAGCAGAGTTATATGTTTGTAATTAGACATAAATACACAAATGAGAAATCTATTTTCAAAGTTAGATCAGTTCATTTTCTAAGATCCTACCATTTCCAATCTTATTCTTCAATCAAGTCAATTGCTGAATATTGCAATTAAGCAAATCACTGACTGGTCATCCTCAAAAAATTGCCTGTTTTCAATGTTATTCCTTTCCTTTCGGCTACATTTACAAAGGTTTATAACTAAGAACTTAATGCAGAAGTAATGAAAATTATAAAGCATTTTGGGAAATCAAAATTATTATTCTATTTGTCTTGGAAGCAGTGATACATCCAAATGATTTATTTCACTGAGAGTTAAGCTCCTATGCATATCCGCTGTGATTCTTTGACAAAGTGACCTTGTATTCTTCTTTCTCTTTTCACAGAAAAATGATAGGTGAAACACATGGTGAAAAATGAAAAAGACTGTTATTGAAGTAGAACATAAGAAAAAGTCCTAAGGAAAGTGAAGGGTCCTTGAAAGGAAATGGAGAGCTGAAAGTGAAAGGTACGGAAAGACACAGAGGAACAATAAAGATTCAAGTTCAGGTTAAAAGGGTAAAAGTAGTACAAAGCAACTAGGAGGTGGACATAATACTTTCTAATTGTGATAACTCAATCTGTTGTTGATTTCAGATATTAAGTATAAAATTTAGAAATGGCAAGTGGGAAAACTAAAACCAGAGGATGCCTCTGAAGGCAGAACAAATCACTTCTCATATCTCATTTTGTAAAACATTAGATGATGTGATTTTATTAAATAGAAGGAAAGGCATTATAGGAGAGTACATGTAACAGCAGAGTGGGAAGAGGCAGTTACTGGTTTATTGATGTTCTGTTTCATTTGTCACACAGAACTTGAGTGCCTGTACAAGATCACACGATTTAACTATTTTTTGTGAAACTTTTAAATATGACTTATAGCTGTTCCTACTTATCTATGGGCCTGCAGAGCTCTTCACCATATATTTCAGGTTATTGTAGTGGAGACCTATTCACTGTGCATTACAGGTGGACTGAAAACAGATTTACTCCAAAGGTGTCTTTTGTCCATACATCTCAAGCATTTTCTTTCATTTGAAAGTAGCTCACTTTACATGTAAAAATATGGAGCTAAATAAAAGCAGTGTTATCAGTAGCTATCTCTGGTATCACAAGCATTCCTCTTTGTTTTTTCCTATTTTTTTCCTGAGTTTGAGCAAATTTATGAACTTTTTTTGAGTTATTGATATGTAGATGTGGTGCTTAGGTACATGATTTAGTGGTGGACTTAGTAGTGTTGGGTTAATGCTTGGACTCAATGATCTTAGAGGTCTTTTCCAGCCATAATGATTCTTTGATTCTTTGATTTTCCTCCAATCAACTCAATTATTGAATTACATGACTGCAAACTAGACACAGCATTTGATTATTTAATTAAGATTCCTTAAAAACCATTTTCCAAGCTGAAGTCTCTATGTCAAGAGAGTTCTTATTTAATATTGCTTATGCCATGCTTCAGGAAAGACTTGTCTGTAAGGTTCTGAATGCCAGTGACTGCTGTATGAGATGCCATGCTTGCATGAGAAGGATGGTAGCTTTGAGAATCAAAAAAATTACAGAAGTTTAGAATTACTCTTGGAAAAATAAATTTGGAGTTTCTCCTTGGTGCAGATATTTAAGCCCAGGTTGTTATATCAGAATCTTCTCAGTAAAAATCAAGAGTCTATGCTGGGCTCCTCTTTCCTGAAGCACATTGGTCGTCACATATTTTTCAGTTCATTAACAGCTGTGTTGCTTCTTCCTTCAACTTTTGTTCAGCATCCCAATTTGCAGGACCAAGAATAAAGGCTGAAGCTTTCAGTAGAGTGAAAGATGTGAGAACACTGTTTTTATCTACTGAGTCAAAATAAAAAGTGGCTCATTTCATCTCAATATTGCTTGACAATCTAGAAGGAGAGAGACTTCTCCCTGGCTCTTAGGTTTGGTTGTGTCACCTGTCAGCCCTAAGAGCTTTTATCTGACAGTTTGATTTTCCTTCAGATTGCCAGATTTTCACCTCAGAAGCCACTCTTCATCCATTTGCTCCTGCCTTGGAAGCACAATGACATCCATCACAGCCATCACAGCAATTCAAGCCAGATGTTTACAAGGACCATGATTTGGGGTGTCAGGAGTAGCCTGGTGATGGTGATTCCCAAGGCATCTTGCAACATCCCTGAGAGATTATCTGTCTTCCTAAAGCAGAAGATAGATGTTTGTTAGACCATACATTTGGACATAAAAGAGATGGCAAGAGTTATTTGAATAATTCCTTGTGGTCCATGGGATAGAAAAACTATTGCTGTTTGAATACACCTCTCTGTCCTCCCCAAGCTTTGGAGGTGTGGCAGAAATACCTTGGCCTGACAGATGTAGAGGCTAACTGGCCCAACAAAGTGTTGGCACTTATTAAAAGTTCTGAGCAGGTCATCCAGCAGCTTCCATCTCCACACGAAGTTTGTCTTGTCTTTTGGCCATTAATGAATTTGAACTCTTTGGCAAAGCCATTTCTCTTGTTGCAGTTTCCACACTAGATTTTTATTTTTCATGGCTTTACCAAAATATTAAACTAAATATTTTCAAGAAAGAATATTCCCTTCAGAATCATCTTGATTTCCTCTGCTGGCAGGTCAGTAGGCTGTTTGTCTCTAAGGAAGTCATAAAGTCTTCAGGCAGTAATGGGTCACTTTTGCTTTGCTGCTTTGTATGACATAAAGAAATCTGATTGCATGTGTTGCTCTATCCATCAAATTTGACCTGCAAGGTTTTGTCAGATGGCAGACTTCTGTGCAATGAAGATTCCTATAGATTTGCCAAATATGATCCACATACCCTTGTAGCGAAGCTGGTGTGACATCTCCTCAGTAAGTGATTCCTCAGAGTATTTCCAAAGTTTTAGCACTGAGGTGTCTTATGGAATTGATAATAAAAAATGCATTTATATTTAATTACTCAGGATTTACATTGGGTCAGGGATTTTTAAACAAATGAATTTCTAATTGAAGACTTACAGACTTTTCAACCTTTTGATATTCAAAGTTGTTTTCAGTAAACTTATCTCTTATTAAAGGACTAAAAAGCACAATATGCTCATTTATTGAAAAGACTTAACAAAACAAATGTTTTCTGAAATTTCTGGCACTTTCTTAATCTTTAATTATACAATCACTACTTCTAGTACATGAGATACTTCTGGCAAGAACTGTGCAGGCATTTCCAGAAATCACAGAGATTCATATGCTTAATTCTGAGAGGCAATATTTGCTTGGATCAGTAACCTCCCAACACTATAATTGTATTCTCCAGGCTCTGTTGGTGAAACTTAAAATAGTATAAAAATGGTAACGTACTGTAACTAATCTGCAGCAGTACAAGTCAACATGATTCATACTTCCATTAAATTTTCTCAGCCTGGTAAATTTTCCTAATTTTAAATTCCTGTGGAAGGAAAGCATGTCTATGACACTATGAATGGGGTTATTCAGGGCCACCTTCGGTGGAACATACCAAAATTTTTCATAATTTTTAATTATATTAGAAGACTCATTTTGGTGCCTTAAGTAAACACACTCCCCTGAATCCTGCCAGTTAGGACAACCTGAGACTAAATATGGTGAAACAGCAGGTCTGAAGAAGCCAAAATCATTGACAACCTTTGAAAATCCTTGCCAGGACCTTTCAAAGGGGTCTGGGTGTAGTTCACATTCCACTGATGTACAGCAAAGCTGCAAACCTCCTGTTAGGGAATGTACACAGGTAAAACCCAGGTGCTGGGTGAGCAAAGACAGACAGACTGAGGACACACTGCTGCTCATGAGTGCTCAGTACTAATGATCAGGACTGCATTAATACTCTGCAATGTGTTCCTTGTTGTACTCACACAGATTTTTCTCCATGTGCTTTCTTGTTTTCCCATCATTTTGTGCTATCTAACTAACGTATCAACTCAGGGCTTTTTTTCCCTGTGCTGTAAGAATCTTGTTTTCACTCCCTTTTTTTTCACCCTGTTTTCCTTTTTTTAATACCTTTTTTCATAATTTATCATTCATTTACATTTCAATTAACACTAGCTGTTTGTAAAAGCTACCCTGATGGGAAGTATGAAATAAATTATTGAAGTTAGTATAATCTGCACTTCCCATTATCACCTCATTTACTTTAATGGCACTAAAACGACTGTTGTTCTCAATACACCTCATGCTTCTAATAGGAATTCCCTTGGGAGCCAATCTCATGTGAATGGCATATATACATATGGCATAGGTTGTGTTAGGTGATTCTAGGCTGATTCTAGACTTTAGAGTAGTATCATTTAAGGATGACAACAACACAGAAAGCTGCTTTTCCAGACACAAAAGATGATACTGCTTGATTCATACAGCTAGTATGTCTAAGAGGAGCCACCATAAGTATTGCCAATTTATTGGGAGCTGACAAACTTGTCTGCCAATTTTAAAAAATATAAATTAAGAAATGCATAATTTACTATTAAATCTGAGGACAAATTTTTTGTTTTGAATGAAAGACTTTTTTTTCCTCAAGTGAAATGAGAAAAAAAATCACTGAACTAAATGTCTTGTTAACACCTGTGTTCTTTTGTTTAGGTAAACAGAAACTTGATTTTTTATTCTTTAATTTCGACAGCTTCTTGTTTTAATCTCAGATGTTTCAACATTTTATTTTCAGAATATTTTGGATATCTTCCAGCTAAAGCTGCTACCTTTGAACTAGTGTTTTGTCATGAAGATTTTAAAATGGAGGCTGTCAGCCAGCAATCTTTATTGCTCTTTTCAGTGTGACAACACCCAGGAACTGAATAGGACTCAGAAGTAGATGCAATAGAGCTATGCAACAAGAAACAGTCCCATTCTCAATGGTTTTTTGCAATCTAAACAAATACAATGGTAAAAGCAACAATATGAGAGGCAGGGAAAATACATACATGGTGACTTCTTCACTAGATATGCAAATTTATGAGGATAATCTGAATAGTAAACTATCCAACTTTTCTTTCTTTGGTTTCAAGGTGTCTTAGCTAACATTATTCAAAATAACTATGTACAGAACTGAGCAAACTGATTCCTGGGGAACAGATTTTTCCTATTTGCTGCTTCGATATGAGAAAAGATGATGTTGGTAACACGTGAAGGTTGGTCCCAGGCTACCCCTTATTGGTATGAGACATCTTTGACTTTGAGACATTCTCATTTCTATTTGTTTTTGTGCCTTCCCCTCTTCGACATGAAATTGTGTTGAAGCCCAGCATAGTAGTGGTTTTATAGTGAAAAGCTGAAGTTGCACACTCCAGGGTACAATGTCACTACATACTAAACTAAGGATGAAAACCTCCTGGGGTAGTTAGCATGAAAAATAATATTCCTTCATAAGTAACTCAGTCCTTACGTAGCAGGTTCCTGCTTCACACCATCCGAGTCCATTATGTATAGTCAGAACAGTTCCAGGTTTAGTTAAAGGTGAAAATTTACAGTTAGAATTTTGTCATTTCATGTAACACAAATCTCCTTGAAAAGCCATTTCACTTCCTGGAGTTACTCCAGGTAAACATGCTTGTAAGTGAGAAAAGAAATCTTAATCCTCTTGGTAAGAATAAGATAAGGAAAAAGAAAAAGAAAAAAAAAAACAGAAAAGATAAAGGAAATAGCAGGAAAAAAGAAGAAAGAAATTGCAAACTAAGGCCCTCAAATCTTTAGAAAGCACAGGGAGCCAAAAGTTAATGATCTAGGAGAGCTGAAAACCTATGAATCAAGTCCTCATCTCCATTTTTCAAATGAAAGATATGACAATATTGTTATTGGCAGTTTCCCCTTCATTCAAATTCTTTCAACTCAAGCCAGTTTTGTACTCCAAGCTTTTCTTAATGGTGGCAAATATCATCCCACACAATAATATCACACACAAAGAGGTGGTTAGACACAGGAGCAGGCTGTCCATGGATCCCCCTTCCCTGGAAGTGTTCAAGGCCAATTTGGATGTGACTCTGAGCAACCTGATTTAGTGGAAGATGTTGTTGTTCTTGATAGAGGGTTTTGGAACTAGATGTTATTTAAGATCCCTTCAAACCCAGACCTGGGATTCTATGATGACCTTCTCTGATTCTTCAGAGCCAGAGTCATGTGAAGGAGAAAACTACTGATTGTACAGTCTCCTGTTTTTGAAACAAAGTGTTGCAGCTTAGTGTCACGAGCTTTCTCGAACAGGGAGTCTGTATCTTCCGTCAAAGCTGGAACCAACACACCAGTCAAAACTGACTAATTTTAAACAAAAAGCCTGTTTACAGGAATAATCATAACTGAATACGTCTAACTATGAAAAGACTGCTCACAATAGCCACCTATTGTTAGAAGTCAATGCATTATGCATTGTTTGAATTAAATCAGGATCTACATTGAAGTGAATTAATCTAGCCAGTATCTTGTGGATTTTTTTTTTTCTCTTCATTTTTTTGTAGCCCATCTGCCAACTACAATGGGTTGCAATTTTGCTGAGCTTTTTATGCTGAAAAGTTATTAATACCAGATGTTCATTTCTTGGAGTATCCTAAGCACAAAACATTCCATAATGAAAAACAAAATGTTAACAATTATATGTCCAAACTTGGTGGATTAAGGATCCTATTAAAATTCTGGAGTATGTCCCATGTTTAATGCATTAACTCTTTTTTCCATCAAGGGAGGCCTGAGGCAAGCTAGGTTTCATTTTGCTCGAGGGAGAAAGGAAATGTATTCACATCTCTAACATTCTTTCACTGTTTTGTTAAAAATATCATGAATATAATAGAGTTCTGGAGAGGACAATGAAAATACATAGGTCAGGGGTTTTAGCTGGGATTCTGGAGATAAGGATTACTGTGCAGGACTTTCAATGACTTTTAAGCTGAGGTCAGCTCTGCATTCCAATGAACAAATAACTTACTGACAGAAAAATAGAAATTATAACAAAAAAAGGAAGAAAACTCTCTTTTCTTAAAAAGAAAGACAGGGAAAAAGATTAGCAAAAGACTGAATCTTCAACTGCTGTAAATTGTTGCAGCTGCATTATTAATTCTAGAATTGTCTCTTCTCATAGCTTATCTCCCTCCACTAGTTTTGCTGAAAGCCATTGTTAATTTTCTATGGCCTGGCTTTGGAGGAGTATAGCCTGCTTTGCTAAATTTCAGTGAACTGTTCCTATCCACATTATTTAAGATGGTGTAGTTATTCCCAATGGATTTCTAAGGCCATGAACAGGGAGGAGAAGTAATCACTGCAGACTGGGCAAGACAGAAGTGTTTCCCAATTTGCAACTCATGCCAATAAACTGAAGGGAAGAAGGTTTCATACAAGCCCCCTGTTGCAGCTTTCCACATTGAAATACTTTCAAGTTAAGAGGTGAGAGCACAAAACAGGAAGTAACAGAGCTTTGAGAAAGTCAAGAAAAAAGAGCTGTGTTTACTCTTCTTCCTTCCTCACAGAGTTGCAAGCAGGGGAGTGGCAGAGCATCCAGCCAATTTTCCTGATGGGGGTGTTTCACACATACCAGTCTTCATGCTATTTTCTAAACATGTGCTGGTGAGTACTTCCCTGGAAGTATTCAGTGTCATGTTGGATGGGGCCCTGAGTAAATTGATCTGACAGAGGGTGTCCCTTCCCATTACAGAGGCCTTGGAACTAGATGATCTTTAAGCTCCCTTTCAACCCAAACCACTCCATCATTCTGTGAATAATTAATTTTGATTTTGCATGAACAAGAAGTGGACCACTTAAATGCTATGAAATCCAGAACACACCACTGGCATATATATTGTTATTCTGGCTTGCTAAGAGTCAGTTGAAATCAAGCAGGAAAGTAGTTTTAACTTCTGCTCTTCAAAGAAAGGTATAAAGTATGAAAACATGTTCTAGTGATTAGAAATTTTTTCAGCCCTTTGGATCTTGCAAGTACATGTACCCAGAAGCATCTTAGAAGATGATCTCTATGCTGAAACAAAAAGGTTACTTTCAGTTCATAATTTAATCAATTTAGTTTTATATGGTAATATTTTTATTTTAAAAAGCAAACTGCCTGACATACCACAATAACTAATTTTTTGGCACTGTTGTTTCTTCCAATTCATACACCACTAGCTTTTCTCTTTTGTGAATATCTGTTGGATAATCTCTCGTTCAGTGCACAGAACTCACATTAACATCAGTGAAATTTTCCTGCTTGGAACAAGTGCTGGATTAGCAATAGGTGCACTTCAATAGCTTCCCTTCACTTTGGATAAACCTTGCAAAGGTCAGATGTTTATCTGGAGCTTATCTAACTCACCCAGGCCTCTGGAGGTTACTAAACATCATAAACTGAACCTTTCTTTAAAAACTGATGGAACTTCCTAATCTGAACCTGACCAGAAATGCCACAGGTAAAGGTTTTCCAGCAGAATTTTTTCCTTTTTTTCCAGGTTCAAAAGCATATGATAATGAAGAAGGCAGTTATTTCATATCCACAGAAAACTCTTTATAAAATTTTGTTGGAAGCATGGGTAAAGAAATTGGAGGGGTAAGAGGTGGTGATATGAGAGTTTTCTCTACCCAAACTAATTTAGCTGTCCTTATAAGCATCTGGAAAGAAATATTTAATAAGACTGGAGAGTTTTTCTCAGTGTGATTTCATTTCTTTTCCTTAAATGATGTATTGCTTCTCCTTGTCCTCTGCTTCCTTCCCTCTATGCATATGAACCCGTACACACACACACATACACTTATATATATGTGTAATAATTGATCTGAATAAAATATTTTTCCACTGTAAGATATACAAGCTGCAGTTCACTAGGTCTTTCAAATTTTCAGGCAGACTGTGAGAAAATGATATTTGCCACAAGTAAGATTATTTCTTGTAGTTCGCAATTCTGTCTTCCACCAAAAGAGCATTTTTTGATTTTCCAATAAATGAAAAAGAATAAAATAAAGATTAAGAGTGAAATGATGCAACTCACAGAATTAGATAAGCAGATGTGATAATTCAATGGGTAATAGCAGAGCTGCTATTTCAAGATGGAAGAAAACAAGAGACCAGAAAAATACTCTCTGAACTCCTTTTTTATCCCTAGCTCTACCAAAGTGCTGTTTTTTCTCTATCTAATCTATTTATTTGTCTCACATATAAAGCAGGTTTGTAAACAAACCTGCTTATGCATCCCTTCCCTTTCATATTTGTCTTTTTCCATTTTAGGTTCATCAGTTTTGTATCAGAGTATCATGCACTGCAGAAGCCCAATCAGGTCCCTTTCAATGGACATTTTAATTGGGTTTTGTTTTGTTTATTTTTTGTACAGTTGTTTGACTTCTTTTTGGATATCAATTTTGGATATACAAAATGGCTGTCACACTGCACCCACGTGGCAAGAGGAATAAAGGCCCAGCCACTCCCAGCCCGGCTTTTCTTTGTCCTTTAATCCTGAAGGTGATTCTCCACACAGAGTGACAAATTGATTTCTAAGAGCACTAAACACCAACACTCACATCCCTGGACTGAAGGTTAGGATCCCCNAAAAAAAAAACAAACAAAAAAACCAAAACCAAAACTGCACAGTAACATAGCAAAAATTGACCTTGAGACAGTAGAATTGTTTTGGAAAGATTTCTCTAGCTAGTTTTTTTCTCTCGGCTCTTGGGGCTCAGTTTTTAAAAGCACAAGATTCACTTTTTTTTTTCTCCTGGCATAGAGGAGACGAATATGGGATAGTCATAAAGTCACCCCAAGACACCTTGTCATCCAGGAACTGGCTTTATGAAAATTTGGAGATATCTTAGAAGGACAATCAAAAAGTAGGGATGGAAAAGAAACCAAAGCTAAGAAATGCTTGCATGTTGACATATATGTAGGGCCTACAGTCCTTTGAGAGTGAAATGATGTGGTGGCCTCTCTTGCAGCTATAAATGGCTGTTTGTCTTGCTTCTACCCTATTCGCATTAGGTGTGTGCTTGGTCCTACTTCTGAGAGAGGCTGGACCTGCCATTCTGCCTGTAAGGCTGCTTGTTTCATTTCAAAATATTTTAGTTCAATCTGTTCTGGGGTAGGCTGACAGCCCTCAAGGTCTGGTAATGATCCCACAGAGTTTTCTGTCTCAGACCCATAATATTTTGGACCTAATTTTAGCATGAAAATGTACCCTTGATATACAGTTAGCCATGGATATACATACTGCTCTACTGAGTGCTTAATGGCAAACAAGTCTTTTATATCTTTGCAGAGAAAGTATAAAACAAATTGATTGGAATTTGTTTGTCTCACTCTATAGAGACCTTAAATGCCCTTTTGTAATTTATAAGCATATGAATTTATCAATGCTTCTCATTTTCTCTTGAGATTTTAATGTCTATTTTTAAATTATTCTCAAAAATGAATCTTCTAAAACAGACCAGAAATCAGATTCGAGAGTATTAATCCATAGCTGGAATTTTGCTTTAGGAAGTAACTATGCAAAAACCAGTACATCATTTAACAACCTGTTGACCAGTGTGTCAAAACTGAGGTAGAAGGACATTATAGTTTATTTTTACAGGACTGTAGTTACTATTCCAAAGCTAATAAAATATAGTCACATAAGTAAATGTTCTGGCTTTTTTTTTTTTTTAATTAAAATGTATAAAATGCTTGGAGAAGGTGATTTCTTAAAAATATTCAGCGAACTCAGAATTTGTTGGAATTTGTTGTTTTGCAATGATACTAATTTACAAATTCATGCCAAACCTCTGATATTTTGCAGAAGATTCTTTTTTTTCCCTTTTATTTTTCATTACTACAATTACTTTCCTGTCATGTACTCAACATCTATAGTCATTCTCAACAAAAATCTAGAGTCATGTTTCTTGCTAGTAACATTGCTCTTCAGAAAGAAAAATTTTAGAGTCCAGCATTCTTTATATTGAGATTGACCCTTACTTTCCAGATCAAAATCTTTATTCTGTGTGGCTGTGCCAAATGCATATTTACCATACAGGATTGCAATTCAATCCTGAATAGATTTTGCTTCAGTTAAGTCTTTTTTATTAAACATTTTTTGCATCTTAGTACAATTAGCATTGTAGTAGATGTGAAGTAGTCATGATACACTCAGGACACAAGTGTGGCAAACACTCTAAACTGAATTTCCTTGTATTAGATCAAATTACATTTAATTAACTAACTTCAAACATAAAAAGGCAGTGCTCAATAGGTGGAAGTCAGATCAAGTGATTCAGAAGGAATACAGTAACTATCCAAATACCTCGGTAAATATAAGAAAAAAACATCCTTCCTGTGAGTGTTCAAATAGGTTTCCCAGTGAGGATGTGGAGTCTCTGTCCTTAGAGATACTGAAAATCCAACTGGACACGAACTTGAGCAACCTACTTTAGTAAACCCTTCTTTGACCAGGGGGTCGGACCAGAGTATCTACAGAAGTGCCTGCTCAACTCATCAATTTTGTGAGTCTGTATCATTCACAAGACCAATGTGTGGGGTCAGACATTTGAAAGAATTACAAAAGATTTTGAGAGCATGAAAACCTGACGTTTTGTTTTTGTCAAGTAGGTGATCTTATAAAAACTGTTCTTTGTCCAGAGATGCAGCTCAAAGATGGCCAATTCTGCTTCAATAGGTTTCTCATTAATTACTGTTGGTCATGGGCTTTCTTATTCAGACTAGTAGCGAAAGCTCCAGTTCCTAGTGACTTTCTTTGAGTATGTCACCAAAAATGTTTAATAGGAGCTACTTGAATGTGATGTGAAGGATTTTGTCCAGCATTTCGTTCCTCAGCAGAGCCAACAATGAAGTAGAGAGCACAGATGAGTCCCTGCAGTGCACAAAGGACATCGATAAGCTATTGAAAAACTCGGTGAAGCATAACTGAAATGATAAAAGGATTATAGAATATCATGTGTGAGGCAGTGTTACAGAGTGAAAATGAAGTGTTTTTAGAAAAAAGAAAAATGAGGAGAGAGCACTTTGTGGTCTCTGCCTTAATGCATAATAAATAGAAAATGTGTGTACAATGATATCATGTCATAGGAATTTCTCATTTGCTCTGCACAAGACGCCAGGCAGTGAAGAATCTGCCTCAAGTTAATTGTTTTTACCCTGGTGGGAAAGTAGTTTAGGATTTAATTGTTACTTAATCAATGAGGTTCTCTAGAAATTACTTTAAAATCTAAGTCACTTAATAGAGAAAAAGTTTGTTTTCTGTAGAACGTTTGAGCCATCCTATGGAATTCAATAGCAGGGATCTAATTCTCTACTGAATGTCAAATTATGGTTTCAAGTACAAAAGAAACTATTGAATGCTAGATATTTTTGGTCAAGTTCTACATAATTTTTCTTAAGGAAAATGCTTTAAAGCATGAAGCAGGAAGGCAGAATCATTCAAAATTATTTTAAAATATGTTATCAATGTATTTTAACTAGCATGTTCTAGAAGTAGAATGTAGACAAGACTGTTTAAAAAAAAAAGATAAATTCCTTAAATTGAAGTTTAATTCACTGCAGTACCATTATTCTAATATATATTTAACTGTTATATATTTTCCTAATTTAGAAAAAACTGAAGGACTGAAAGGTTATTTTTTTCTATTCCATTTTTTTTGTTTCTGGTGCTTTTGAAGAGTGTTTAATTTTTGCTTGTTTGTTTTGGGTTTTTATTTTTGTACAATATCAAGCTCTGAGTTTTCCTGTTCTATAATACTAATCCCAATCCCATGATTACTGTTTAAAATATTATTTTAATATTTATTATCTACACTTTTTAAAATTTTAATTCTTTCTACTGTTTCATTTCCATGTTTATTTGCAAATCTACTAGCCACAGGAATGGCAACCAGTCCAACCATAAGAACATCATGTGAATGTGTTTGTTTAGTACAAATCTTCCTTTGAAATGGGCCAGACAGTGTGTAAGGAAAACTGGATTCTACCCTTCTACCACCAAATCCTTCCTTCCTTCCTTCCTTCCTTCCTTCCTTCCTTCCTTCCTTC
>WEIV01001360.1:4090-42729 GCA_013390005.1 Calyptomena viridis | reverse complement strand
CCTGCCTGCCTGCCTGCCTGCTTGCCTGCCTCCCTCCCTCCCTCCCTCCCTCCTTTTCAGACTTGCATCTAGATATTGACTGTTTGGATGAGGAACAATAAAACACAATAAAAATACCACACAATAAAAATAAATTTTTAGCATATTCCCAATCCAGTTTCATCCTGCGTTAGACAGCACTCTCCCAAATAATTTCTAGATATTTCTAGGAACTGGGGTTTGCACAGGACAAAGATTGCTCACAAAACCAGTATGATTGAAATTAACCTGTTCTGGAAGGCAAAATGTACTAACATGTAAATGTGAACAGAGATATAATGTTTGACAGTGGGCAGTTAGCAAGACTTGGTACTTTTTAATTTGGTTTTTGGTTGGTTGGTTTTGGGTTTTTTAATGTAACCTGATAGTAAAGGCGATTATTGGCTATTTTCTGACAAGGCCACCAACACTAACTGGGAATCCCAACTCTCCCACACCATCAAGAGATGCCTGTACAGCACAGATCATCCTATGAAGTGATGTTATCAAGAAACCAGTGCCAGCCTTGGAAAAACTAGATTATCCTTTGAGAAGGCTGGAGAAACCAAAGAAAGAGAAGTTGGGGAGATCAGAAAGGAAGAAAGCAAGCACAATTCAAATCTCTTCTTAGTTCCCAAATTCTTCCCAGTCCACAATTTTTACCAGAACACCAGAAAGAGGGTGATGCTTTGCAGTACTACTGAGTTAGTGTCCCGCACTGAGCATTGCTGTACAATCCAATGGGTTTGTACAGCCTGGGGCCAGCCCCAGCCTCCAACAACTCTACTGAACCTGTTCAGGGTAGCTTGTGCCAAAACACAGTCCCTTCCAATAATTACTACTGCACACATAGAAACAGATGCTTCCTCTAAGTGGTCCTTGTGATAGGCAGGATGAGATGCTATTGAACTATACTAAAATCTTCTGACAACAGTCTGCCTTGGGATCTTCTCTAGTGAGCCTGTTTATTTTTTTTCTCATGCAGTGAGACATTTATACAGCCAATATTTGACTTCCTGAAGGATGTTTAACTCTGTGACAAAGACAGACAATCATTCCCTGCCTGATTATTTTTCATTTTTAACAGTTTAGATCTATAGACTAAATTGCATTTACAGAGTCATTGCAAAAGTCTTTCAGAGGAAAAAAAATATTATCTCACATACTTCTCTCTCCACAAGATGTGTCCCGTTGAGTAGAGGTTTGCAACCATATAGTGAGAAGTACACACTAACTTAATTTACTGTACTGAGCACCTCAGAGACGTGGCTGCAGTAAAATAAACAACATCAATTCAATTTTTTCCTCTTATGTCACACTGTAAACTTCATAAACATGTAAATTCAAAAATCTCCATAAACACTTTAGTATTATGAATCACTGCAGGGTATCACAGCTGGTTACCTGCAGAAATTGTGTCTGGAAACTAGTCCATCATTTACAGGCAGCAGCAGATGTTAAGGGGAAAGTGTTTCATATAATCATCCCTAACACAAAATAAACCAAGACAAACAGCAAGATACATAGCCAAATGTTTTTTGCATCTGTTTGATACAATATCAGGGATCTGAATTTTGTTAGTGAATCTATTCACATGATTGGGAGAGATCATTCTGAAGCATGTTTGTTCAGAGCAGCATTGCTCTCAGGTTGGGTTCTGACTGTGAATCAGAAATGAGATTTTCATATGTACCACACTGACAAAAAAGCTACTACCTATATCTTGTCTAGAACTAAGAGTGAGTTAAATTAATATTCTGTGGTCACAACGAGCACATGTGTCTATTTTTACCCGGGATTGTCACAGGATCCCATGACTACTGGCTACCTAAATCCAGCTGTGAAGCAGTTGTGTTTTCCTGTTTTCCAGGCACTATTGAGCATCCAGCTCCTTTGCTTAAAGGGACCCCCATGTAAGATGATTTATAGTATTATTTGACAAATGCCTGAGCTTTTGACCCAGCATGGCGAGAGTTGTGTCCTGAGATGATGGATGGCAATCCAGTTATTTGTCCACTCTCAGACCAGGTTGGAATATTTTAGATAACAGGCCTGTTACCCAGGGCTCTCTCTATGGAAGCTGTGACCTGTCAAACAGTGCCTCGCACACCATTTATATTTGCTCAGAAAGAGGTAGTGGAAGGGTTTCTTTAACTCTCCAGCTCAACTACAGTTCTTTCTCTAAAGGCAAAAGCCCTGGAGACTGAAGTCCTTCATGAGGTACCACTGACTCCAGAGTAACAAGAGAATTCACTTTCTTGGTTTTGAGATCTGCTTTGTTATTTCCATCTGTGTTTCTCTTCTTCCCATCGGTTCCTGATAAGCAACAAATCTATTAGTGATATACTTTTTAACAACCGAAGTGATAGTTTTCCTTCAGTAAGAAAAAACCTGAAAAATTAAATTAAAAATTCAACTGTTCATAAAACAGTTATAAATTGTAGATTTGATGTTGCATGGTCTTTAGGCATTGTGTGATAGGCACCTAAAACAAAAAAAAAAAACAAAAACAAAAAAAAAATTGTTGAATAAAATGAAAATATAACCGTGTTCATTTAAAAGAGATCTTAGAAAAGAAGGCCCTATTTAGTAGGAGCAAGTGGATACCAACACCAACAAGGGACTCAGAAATGTGCAATCTTCATGTAACTGCTCAGTACAAGTAAAAATATCAGCACAAGCAATTGCATTTGAACCTGACCTACTTTTTACCACTATCAGCCAGAGGGGAACAATAAAAAAAATTAGGTCAGGCATTTATTATTTGAAACAGTAATCTATTTGAGGGGGAAATATCCACTCACTCTATAATAAAAAGTTCTGATTATATTCTTCATTAAAAAAACATTCTGTAATATGATAAATAAACCATGCTTAGAGACTCTGATGAATAGTGGGGCTCATATTGATTATAATATTTGCTGATTTTGGCTGATGAAGTCCCAGGCCAAAAGTTTACAGAGTGAAGTTTTCCATTTATGGTCTAGTAATTTACTTTGGCATTTCTCCAAAGTGCCAGCAGCGACATTTCCTTCTACTCTGTTGATGTGTTAAGGTTTGCCCACAAGAGAGATGGTTCTTGCTTGCTGATTCCCATAACTACAAAATTTGCAATTCTAAGATGAAATAGCAGCAGTAGCATCATGTAAACAATGCTAAGAGTTGCAACTCCAGCTCTGGCACAATGGGAAGTCTCAGCTAAGGACAACTGAGCACGATGCTCAAATGAGTCTTTGGAGGTTAGTTCTTGGAGCTGGAGGCAGATTGCCAACATCCTTGTAGGCAGGGAATGCTGAAAAAATTCTGAATGTTGTCCTGAAAGCCACATTGCCCACAGAGTATAGGCCAGACCTTCAACAACTGTAAATCACAACTATTCCACAGAAAATGGACAGTGTTGATTACACTTGCCTGTACTTTCTGCTCTTATCTAACTCATTCATTTGTCATGTATCTGTCTCATGTATCTTTTTATATATAATAGGTATAAATTGAAGATTAGTTTTGGCTACTGATATCCATTGTGTTCTACTAAGTTGGCCTTTTTTGTTGTTCTGGTTTTTGTCCATTAAGGAAAGGAGGGGAGGGGAGAGGATAGGATGCATCATGAAGAAAAGAGTTTGAGAATAGCATTCCTCTCTTCCAAACTAACCAGAAATGTCATTCCCCATCCAGCTCCTTTTCAGCCCTGCAAATTGACAGACCAACTGTTGTCTTTTGTATGATATCACCAAGTCCACTTTCCCTCGCTCACTCTTCAAGGCCATCTAACCTATGTCCTGCTTTAAAACAAAAAAATTTGGTCCTTTCTGCAATGTATGGGACAAGCTCCCCAAAATGATCTTTCTTTCTATCAAATTCCTTCATAGGAAGTCAAAGGACTTGCTTTCCATCAAATTCCTTCTTAAAATTGTTCTTTCTCACAATGCCTGTAAAAAATTTGTATTCCCTGAAGTTTTCTCACTTTATCCCAATCTATGTAAATTGACCTAAGAGAAGATATTAATTTTCCTTCTCTAGCCATGCCTTGTTTACAAAATTCCTGTCAGTGCTTCACCTGCAGATATATTTCACTGTATGCTATCATGTCGATTTGATCTAAAATAGTTCTGTATAATTTGTTGTGCTTGTTCACTTTAGGATCTGCTACAGTCTTGTCTCTTTTGGCATGTAAGTGCACGAATCTCTTTCTAAAAGGACCACTTTTGTGCTCGGTGTATAGAGCCTTACTCAGGTCATGCTTTATAAATGTGTATTATATGTGTTAAAAGGGAAATAACCAAAAAAAATGTGTTGCACTCCTTTCCTCTATCTTTCCTATAATTTATTTTAGGAAACAATATGTTTCATGATCTGGGACTTGTTCTTCCCTCTCAAATGATCATTCAACCCCCTTAAGACCCTTGTTGTTCCCAAGAATGAATGAAAACACTTAAACCTTTTTATCTAAATGATACATTATCTTCCACTGAACAAAATACCTACAAGGCACATCATACTACAGGCCACAGGATTTTGTCCCAGAAAGTCAGGGACCACAGAGCTGCCTATGTCTTTTATTCAAATTCTTACCTTTGTTTTTCCATGTTCTTTTCTTATTCTTCAATTTTGTTGTCTTCTTCTACTAGGATTTCCTTTTTTTCGCTGTCATTTTTTTTGGGGGGAGTCCTTTATACTTAGCAGCCACAGCATTTGGCCACAGATCTCCCTCACACATGTCAATTTTACACACAGGCCTGGCATCTTAAAAGATAAGCTTTCCATTTGTGATTTCTCCCTTTTTGCTGAATATTTTCTTACCTTTAATTCTGTAGAAAGATTACCTTTCCATTGAAATTTTTTCTGTAGCATTTTATTTTTTTCCACATCATTTCCTTTCTGGCTTCCTGCACTGTCTAGTACACAGTGGCAAAGCACCAAGCCTCTTCCCACTCTAACTGCCTTTGCCATCTGGTGTGTTCAGTGCAAATCATCATTCCTTTCTGGACACAGATATTGGACAGCAGAATGATTCTAGCCTAAAAGTCCTTCCCAAAATTTTGTTTTGTGAGTCATTAGCCAACCCCAACATAAGGACTAAGATACAAGTTCTGTACATTGACTTTAAATACTGAATTTCATTTGGTGAAAAAAATCCAAAAGCAAATACAAAAGATTTTAATATAAACCTCTATATTTGGATGCAGTATATATATGAATTTATATTGTGTATATATAAGTATATATACATTAGAAAATATGTATGCATAATATCAATATACATATACATATCTATTTTAGTTGATGAGGTCAGAAGCTCTGATACCACCATGATCAGCAGCAGAGCACCCTGGTGTGGTCCATAAAGTGAGCTCCTGATCCAGAGGAACCTCAGGGAAGCAGAGAGGCCCGTCAGGACCCCATAACTCTCCCCAGAGTGGCTGAGGAGACCTGGTTGTGCCCAGAAGCAATACTGAACAAGCCCCCATGTGTATAATAGGGGCCTCTGGGGAGCCCCAGTGAACAGGAGGCTCAAGTAGAGACCTCATCACTCTATAACCACCAGAAAGGAGATCGTGATGAGGCAAGAGTTGATCTCTTCTCTCACGTAACAAGTGATAGGAGAAGAGTAAATGGCCTCAAGTTGCACCAGGGGAGGTTTTGATTGGATATTAGGAAAAATTTCTTCACTGAAAGCATTGGAACAGGCTGCTCCAGGAAGTATTTGAGTCACCATTCCTGAGAGTGTTCAAAAAACGTGTGGATGTGGCACTTGGGGACATGGTGGAGTGATGGACTTGGCAGTGCTGGGTTAATATTTGGACCCAATGATCTTAAAGGTCTTTTCCAACATAAATGGTTGCATATATCTGTATTGTTCCAGATACTTGAGATAAATTTTAAAACAATTCATTGCAGTTTAAATATCTGGTGAATGGTGACTTTATGGAGCCTTTCTCTGCAAGTTTAAAGCTGGTCCAGACCATTAAGGATTGAAACACACTTGCTGAAATATTTTGCTTGAGTTGCATATGAAATTAATTGATTTCCTCAGCTGTGTCACAAATTCATTATCTGAACTTGCTGCTGGAAAGCCAAAGATTTTGAAGTCTGGAGGATGGCTGTCAATTGCTTGCACATCCTTTGTATCTGTTTTTTTTTTCTACCAGCTGAATAACTAGTACAAATACTGTGAGCAATTCAGATCTATCTAAATATTTATTGGCTATATGTTACTAGCAGGCAGCTCTCTCATCTCTTGAGAGACAGAGTAAAGGCTGAATAGGGTCCACAATAGGATCTCTATCTGACAAAGCAACAAATTTTGAAAAAATATATCTTAGTCTTTTTGTGGTTTATACTCATCTCTTCAATGTTCTTGCAAGTACCCAGTGAATCCCAAAGTTACCAGGTCAAATAGAACTGGTGAGCAGAGAGACGGCAAATTCACATCATAAACTACAAACAGGAAAGCATGTCAAGAAAAATAAAATGCTTGTAAAAAACAAAACAAACCTCCATAAAAAACAACAAAGCAACCCCTAAAAATATACTCAGAAAACAAAACCCCCAAACAAAAAAGAAAAATTCTCCCTAAGGTAGAATAAATCTTAAAATCCAATCTTATACAAATATGTGTTTCAAAGTTCTAATGGAAGTATTTCTAGGTATACCAGAAATGTGTTTGTGCCAACTGAAATGCCATTAGTAAGAATTCTGAATGTGTTACCTGACAGTAGGTGTGTCAGAAGAAAAAATCTATAGCTTACTGGTGTTGCAGGTAAGTGCACCCTCACATACCCCAGAGCACTGAGCACTGACTGGTTTTTTTTAGTCTGAATATGCCTATTCCCAGGCTGCAGGATAGGTCATGAGTAAACTTCTGAGAGTGAGCAATGTGATCAGTTTGTGTGACCTTGAGCATGGTCTTACAGAAAGTGTACAGAGAGTTTTAGGGGGTTAAAAAATGGACATATGAGCTATATTTTCCTATAAATGAAGGTCAGAGGATCTTTCATCGATGTAGACTGACCTTCAGAGATCTCATACTGTACTGTGCTTCATTAGACACACTCTTGCTTGTCCCATTATGCCCTGTCCATGCCTTAGAAGCAGCCAGGGAGTGACTAAACTAGTCTAAGTAGAGTTAGTCCAATCTATCCTTCCCTCTAGAGTGAATCTTGTTAAGGATGTAACTTCTGCAAACATAATTTAATAGCCATATCTTTTTCCTGACAGTTGTTAATCACCTATCATCTCTCTGCCATACAGATACCTTAAGTTGGGGTATGCAAATAATCGTACAACTCTTGGTTTACACTTGCTTGATGTTGTTTCCAGCAAACCAACTCATTTGTGCTAATTAGCTAGTACCTCTTTTGTTTACCATCTTTTGCATTTTTCCCCCTTTTCTTAAGAGCAGATTAACTTTTACTAGCTCTTCCCACTATCTGCAGTCACACAGGATATGATTGTGGCACTAGGTCAATGCTTGCATAATTTGAGTGGAAAGGGACCTTTTAATGAAAACTGTATTTCCCACCCTCCCTTCACACAGCTCAGCAGCAAAGTAAAATACTCTGCCAGCTCAAGCTTTCTGTGATCAGGGCCTGTGACGTCAGACTGTCTCCTTAGTAGCAATTCAGCTAAACTGCTGGGCTGACCTGGTGGTCCCTTGGAGGTTTCCCCTATCCCAGAGATGGAATAAATTTGGAACTGTATATTTAAAATGTCTACTGCAACAACTTGTGCCAGAACTAAGCTACTGTGACTGTGTTTACCTTGAAAATGAAAGAGAAAGAAGGTAGAAATGAAAGGAAATATAAGGCAGAGCTGTACCGTATTCTGCTCTGAAAACTCAAACACAACAAAGAAGAGTGTTTTTTTTCTTCTAAAGAGTCACATTCAGTTTGTGTAATTGAATTGAATTGAAACCTCAGGAGTCTGGAACAGGAAACAAGCATTCAAAAGGTACACTTTTGGCTGATACTTTTTCCAACAAACTGATAATAAATGAAAGGTTAAAGCCCCCAAGGATATATCCCCTTAATCCTTTTACTTTTGATTTCCCCAACCATTTTGATTTCAAGAAGTTCTGTAAATTGGAAGTTCTGTAGTGAAACCTAGCCATCCTTTCCCGTTCACTTTGCTTTTCCAAATGATGTGATTCTCCAAATCACCTCCTCTTCTCCTCTTGGCACTGAAGAGCTCGCTGTCTGAGCAACCAGCTTTGCACAGATAGATCCCCTGATGGACGTAAAAGTTCTCAGCTTTCTCTGTGACAAATCTTTGTTTTTCATTTCAAGACCTGATGGTAGAAACCACCCATCATGTTTTGCTGAGGCCACGTTGGTGCACTTTGTGGTGTGAGTTGTGCTCATAAGGGATCTGTGTAATATTTGATGAAAAATAGAGCTGCTGTTAAAGTGAGTTACCCTCACTAAACAACACTCCTGGCATCTGTGCTGCGCATACCTGTGGAACGATGGCTCATTAGTCTTCACATTGTTTTATACAGCTTCAGGCAATTTTATGTGTTCCACGCTGAGACTGACAGTTTCTCCTCTCCATAACCCTTGTTCTGTAGTCAGCACACGTTTTATCTCCTACTTCCACAGCTTTCATGCAATTCAGGAAGTCTTTTTAGAGCTACAACACATTTTATCCCATATTTTAGGGTCTGTGGCCTGACTTCCAGGGATCCCCAATGTACTGTTGTCTGACTAATGCAATTTCTACAGCCTAAAGGCAGCTTCACAGCAGCCACTCAGGTTCTCTTTCTGTTGACACTAATTAATCTGTTGGTGGTGCATGCAGCAAATAAGACTCTTTCAAAGTTCATATTCTTTACTTTTGCACAATTTGATGATACATTAGTGCCTCTGAGAGACAAGGTTTATTCTACAAAAAAACCTGTATACCTTCTCAAAGGTATCCTACTTGTGTCTTCATCTCAAGAGGGTAAATATCATCTCTGCAAAAAGAATAGAAATCCACTGGTCATGCTAATGTTTTACCCTTGTTCAACAATGCTCAAGTATTAACAAGTTTTAACACTACCACATAGTCATACCAAGTAGTATGACACTTCTGGTATGACTGTATGGTGTAGAGTAAGTACATGTGCCAACAGGAAATAGCTAATGGAAATAACTTTTGGTTGCGGCTAATCTGTTTAGCTCTGCAGCTGAAAAGTACAGACCCAAGTTCTCATTTGTATGGTGCTACAATTCTCTGAAGTACTGAATGAGCCGTTTCAAATGTGAGAGGCAGTTAGGATTTTAAAAGGATGCAAATTTCAGCATCCTAAAAATTCAGTAATTTTTTGTATCATGACAGTAACATCCATAGGTTAAAAATTATTTAAATTTTTGGTTTCAAAAATATCACTCAGTAGGAAGTCCAAAATGTCTTTATGGTTTAAAACAATAAATTGGTTTCAGGCATTTCCTATTATACCAGTTAAGCATACAAAATTCTGTCATGCAGAGCATAGTAAGTTTTATTTAATTTTTTATTTTCACCTGCATAGGAGCAGGAAAACTTTTTGTACCTAGTTTGACATATAGTGCAATGCTTGAATAGTTATTGACACTTGAAGTGAGATTAGATATTCAGATGATATATTAGATATACAGTTGTGCAGAAAAGAGATCATGAAGAAGAGCTGTAGTGGGTTGACCTTGGCTAAGGGCCAAACGCCCACCCAGCTGCTCACTCATTCCCGCTTCTCAAGTGGGCAGGATGGAAAAGTATGAGGGTAGAAGTAAAGACAGAGAGAAATTTACCAATTTCTCTCACAGATAAAACAGATGAGAGTTGGGGAAAATGCTTTAAATTATTACGAATTAAAGCAAGATTTAGTTAATGAGAAACAAAGACAAATATTAAAGCTACATCTTTCATTGCCTAGCCCCATTCCCAGCCCTACTCCCTCACTCCTGAATCTTCTTCCTCCACAACAGCATAGGAGAGTTGCATTATAAAAGCTGTTTGAGATACATTTGTCAGGTTGATTAAACACCTGACTCTGGGACCTGTCCTATGTGGTGCTGGGTTGGCTTTGCACTAAGGAGGATGTGGCCCAGCATCTTCCTTAATCAGAGGAGACTGAAAATCTCTTACACTGTTACTAGAGGCTTGTGAATGACAAACTGTTATAACACTACATGATTTTTGAATTAAAAAAAAGAAAATTCAGGTAAAACTACTTCAGGTAGAATCTGCTTTGTACACTTTCTTCGTTTAAAATGTGTATATATCACTGAAAAGTTAAACTTGCTGCAGTTGAGCCTGTACTGTACAGGTAACGTTCACCTAAAAATGTTCTACTTTATGTATCTAAGGGACCCATGTGTTTGATTGGAATCCCCAAGCAGAACATGTGTCCCATCATGAAGCTTGGTGAGAAATTGATGCAGAAGGAGGGAAGACTGAAGCCTGTAGTAATGTGTTCTGTTTATCTGTTTCTATGTTTATATGTTTTAATATGTGGTTCTGTAAAACCTAGCTTAGGACTGTATCCCCTCTCCAGTGCAACCCCACTCTCACTCGTCCCATTATCCCCACATATGGATTCAAACCACTCCTATCCCTCCCTAAACCACTCCCACCTCCCCTTCCCATTGGCCATTCCCTAACTCCTTCACAGAATCCTGGATCCCTTATAAACCCATGCAGAAGTCAAGTCAGATCCTGTTCTGGACTCCCATGGGGTTTGACCTCCTCTGGAGCCTCACGGCAACAGAGGATCAATAAACCATATGTGTCCACCACGAGGGTCTCCGTGCAACCTTTTTACCCTTCGATGATACTTTCCTGGACTGACTGAGCTAGCAAGACCAAGAACCAACCCAGGCATTGCATCAGAAGCCCACTGAGAGAGCCTGGAAAAGGGGAACATGCCAAATGAGAGACTGACAAATGAAAAACTCTTCATGTATCCATATAAATTGTTTGACTCTTATTATACCATTTAAACATTACATTTTTCTTTCACTTAGAACTACCAATTGCAAAAATTGAAATGTCTCATCTGTTCTACAATCCATGGCCATGTTTCAAAGATAAACTAATATCATACATTTATATTGCAGCTAAACAAATAAGACTCAGAACCTCCAGATTAATATATGACATAATTCACTGAATTATTTCTTGTCTGTATAATGACAATTATTTTACCACAAGTTGACAATAAACAGTGTACTGAAAATGAGCTGAGTTTATTTGTTGCTTGTGATGGAATGAAGAAATGTATTTATCTAAGAATTTAGTCTATAAAATCTTAAACTCCTTTTGGGATATTACATCATTTTCTCTGTTATCCAGTTTGTGGTATTTTTTGGTGGGGTGTTTTTGGAGGGAGGAGGAAGAGGCTGTGTTGTTTTGTTTAGTTTAGTTTTGTTCTTTTACATTTTTTAGCCTTTGCAAAGAGCCATTCACTTCAATTTCTAACTTTTTTCTTAAATGTGTAACCAAAAGAACAGTAATAGTATCAGAAATTCAAAGAATGGTTCAGGTTGGAAGGGACCACAGTGGGTCATCTTGCCCAAGTAAAGTCATCTCAGAGCACATGGAAAAGTATTGCATCCAGATGGTTCTTGAATATCTCCAGTAAGGGAGACTTCACATCCTCTCTGGGCAATCTGTTCCACTGTTTGGTCACCTTGCATAGAAAAGTTCATCCTCATATTCAGGTGGAACTTCCTGTGCATCTCTTCCTGCCCATTGCCTCTCATTCTCATGAAAACAGTGAGAGGAAAATCAGTGGCTTAGGCTAATTAGGTAAAAAATGAGTAAAAAAATGTAATTTGAGAGATTCCTGAATTTAGTTTCAACTCACTGAATAATTCTGGATAAATAGAAAAGATAACATTTTTGGGAATGTTGAAACCAATTGAATTAGTAATTCTAAAAGGATATTGACAATCCTGAAACAGATGCTTGCCAAAAAAATCCAACTAGATTCTCAAAATGGTGGATGCCAAAATGTCTTCATTCATGTCTAGTTTGTGTGCTTAGACAACATGTGAGATAGAGAGGCAGAAAGGCAGTACTAGAAGAAATGACTCTGTCCTGGCCAACAGTACACCCAAAAGGCATATTTGTGTTGTAGTACTCGATCAAGTGAATATTTAATAGAGTTGAATATGGAATAAAGTCAGAGGAGACACTGAGAATACCACATAAGATTAGAGCACACTCTGGGGAAATGGTTAATGTGGGTTCAAAGTCTTTCAGAAATAAGTAAGATTTGAATATGGATCTCTCAATTCCATGGTTTTTGTTTTGTCTATTTTGAAATACTTCTTCTGGGCATTTGTGTGACTTGTCCTTCATTTTTTTTGGACATAAAATATTTTTAAAAATATCAAAACAGCTTCTGAAAAGTATTTTCTAAATAGTTTTGTTCTTAGGCTAAAAGCATATAACTCACCTTTTCCTGCAGTGAAAAGTGATATAAAGGACATACTTGGAGATAATATGGTGATTTGCAATAATACTGTTTTGTTGCATATTAAAAAGAATGGGAAGGACCTTGGTGGTTGTCTCTTGAGAAATGTGCTCAAATTTTAATCCTCTGTAACAGAAAGAGGATTTTTGTCTTCAACTAATTAGGAGTATCTCTTCTCATTATTATCCAGTCCCTGTTATTCTTAATTGTAATATAAATAATCTGCTTTCCAATGAAGGAAAATATATTTAATGATGAGGCTATCAGAATTAGATGAGGTTATCAGATTAGATTATTTTGAAAAATATAGTAGTAAAATGCCAAATAAAAGTGAAAAAGATACACAAACTTACATATGAAAAGTAATTAGCAAGTTCAGAAGATCAGTTATATTCAATTCAGTGACAAACTAGCCTGAACTACAAGGGNTGTATTTTTGTATGTGTTTTGGATTTTGCTTTATTGTCTCAGCCTTTAATCCTATAAGTTAGAAATCCATTCCCACAAGACAGCATTCCTTATTAAAAAATAGTTATTGTTTCCAAAGTTAAATGGATGTTGTTCTGAGCAGTATGACTCACACTCTTTTCTTTTTCTGTTTCTTCTGTACTATTACTCTTGAAACCATGGGTTGCATTGATCTGTTTTTCAAAGCTTATACTTGTTAGCTTTGAAGCAAAGCATAAATGAGGTAAAATAAAATAAATAGAATAAAATAAAGAAAATGCCCAAAGTGTGAAAGATTCAAAATGTGGTCTGTATTTTTGTTTGCTTGCCTATACTATATAAAGTTTTCTTTATTCAGAAAGATTAGCTGGTGACTGAGAGCATCCAGTAGTGCAAGTCCAAAGGCTTTTGAACTTATTGACCAGTATTCCTAGTTGTATGTTATAAAATTAATATGTAATAAAGAATTTAATTTACAGCCTTTTAGAATATTCCTGATGGTCAATAACAGATCTCTCGGGTAACCATAAGAAAGGATGTCTAGGTATCTTTCTCAAATGTTATTAAAATAAACTTAAGAGTAAGTGATAGACATTCAAGGACTAAAATCTTGTATTTTAAAAAAGCATCCATCACTGGTTGACTGTCACTATTCCTGTTTCTACATGAGCCTCCTGAAGAAACTGTCCAGAATAAATAGCAATTACTATAGTGTTTTGAAATCGGTAATTTTTATGGGTAATTTTAAAGGTAATTAATTGATGAGTTGGTTCTCAAAGCTGGGATCAGAGAAATGAACTTGTTTCTTTGCAGACTTATTTTTCACAAGTTAATAAATTTATGTAATGAAGATGTAATCAGGGCAAAAGATGCCTCCTTTTAGGTGGAAGCCTGGGTCTTGAAAAGTGTTCAATTTATGACGTAAAATTGTTAAAATTATCTAGGAAAAAGAGTATTTTGGAGACAGTTCTTCTGGTGGAACAATATCTCTTTAAGTCCAAGTTATCTCAGAAATGTGCTTCCATATTCAAACTATTTAGAAAAAAAACAACATCACAGCTATTTCATATTCAGTATAAATCCTTCCCTGGAGGTCTGCAGTGAGCTCACAATTATAATTGTAAATTTCCAAAGGAAAGTTTTACATGCTAAGATAGACTTTGTATTTGGGGAGAGAGCTCTGGAAGTCAAGATTTAATTGTTTTATACCTTAAGAGGCATGGGATGAAAATACCAAACAACCACACCAGAACACAAGCAACCACACCAGAACACGCTGTATTAGGAAAGCTCAGGACCAGAGAAAGCAAACAAACAAACCTATATAAATGTAAGCAGCTCCTAAAATCGTACTTTGTTTTAAAATGTAAATGAAATGTGCTTTCTTTCACTGTTCAACACTGATGGGTAAATTTGCATATTATCTCCTTCTCCCTTTTCTGTATCCTCGACCAACAGCTGTGACTTGTCAAAACTTGCCAGCACAAGGGAAAAAGAAAATGAAGGGACATATTGGAAACTGTGTCAGCTTATCTATTGCTTTCAGTAAAATGTAATTGCTGAAGATGCCATTAAGAGGTGCCTGAAAAAACGTGTTAAGGCTGCTTAAATTGTTTTTGGGGTTTTTTTCCTTCTCTGCCTTTAGTGGCAGGGATGTGATACCTGGGAAGAGCTGAAGCAAGGGCACAGAACATCGTGTGCGCTCTTCTCACAAGCTGCATCCCCGTCTTGAAGGGCTGCCAAAGCTGGGATGTCTGCTGTGGTTTTGGCAGAATCCTTCTTCACAGGTGTTTTGTGGCACCCTTTAGATTCCTTCTTGCACTTTGAACCCTTCCACCAGCCCCACTCCTTGCTGATAATCATTTTTGCTTGAGGCACCATATGTTGTGCAACAAAGAGCTCAAGGTTTCCACATCACCGGTCAGGTCAGTGAAGTGAAAGGAATCCGTATGGGCAGGGAAACCCTCCTAAGGTGACCCTCCAAGAAATGTCCTTTATGCCACTGAGAGGGGTCAGGCCTGGGTCATGGCTGCTGAGAGTGTGCTATAAAGAGGCCACTTTTGACTGGAGAAGTGACATGTCTGAGAAGATGGGCTGAATTCTGAACCTCAGCTTGATACCAGAGCTCCAGTGCTTTGGCACTGCTCTGACTGTTAGATTGGAATGAAGGATATAGAGCAATGAAGGTTGGAATGCAGGTGGATATAGAGCAATGAAATGCCTGCTGCCCTCAGTGCTTTGTCCATAAGATTTGTGAGATTCATGCCAAGATTTAGGGATTCCAGCATCAGTCTGAGCCATGAAAGACCTTGGCTTCTCATGGATTCATTGTTTGACTGGAGAGAGGAGGGGAAGGGAAGGGAAGGGAAGGGAAGGGAGAGATGGAAATCTCTTTCACCCTGCAGGCGACAACTCTGAAGTTGAAGTCAGAATGTCAGAAATTAGGAATGAAGTCTCTGGGCTGCCACAGGGTGATTTATGGAATGCGGGGTTATCAGATTGCAGTCCAGAAACAGACTGAGCTGCACTAAATTATCTATGCTTCTCTGACAAGTAGATCAAGATTCTTTGCATTTCCTGGCTGGCCTCATTAAGTTTCTATAATTATCATTTTATTGATAAAGTGCCTGCCCTTGGTGAGACTCAGGGGATGCTGCACAATTAAAATAACTGATTATGTGAATGTAAGGTAATATACTAACAGAACGAAACTTGTCAAGAAAAAAGGGTTAATCGTTGGGATTGTTCGCTAATACTAGAACTAAAGAGAGAATATTCTCTGGAAGTGAAAAACTCCTGCATTCAAATGGGATATTTCGTGAAAACTCCTGCATTCAAATGGGATATTTTGTGAAAACCAGCCTAAGTATTGATGTCTGTGTCCTGTCTGTCTCATTGGTTTTGTGACGCATACAACTGATTTTCTAATTCTAAGTAACTTCCAACTACCTTCTGTCTCACGAGTTAAATTCTTAAAATGAGGGGAAATTAGACTAGGAAATCAAGATATGATATTAATTTAAAAATCTGAAATTCCGCATTAAGTTCTTGCTGAAATAGTTATGTAGGCATATAGGAAAATGTCAGGGCTCCACGGAGCAATTTAGACACACAATAAAAGTTTAACTGACAATCAGGAGTTTGAAAAGGGTTGATGACAAGCCTTCACCAAGGGAACCTAGGCATTGTGATAGTCATGCATTGTAAGTAGTGAAGGTGCCAAGGTTGACAGGAATTCATAAAGATGGATTAAGCATGTGTACTTCCCAGGCAGAAGGAGGAGTTAAGGCTCCTCTTTTTTTATTCCTACCATCCCAACAAAATCAACAGTTCACCAGCAGGAGAAATTCCAAGTTCATCTGCCCTTGGTGTGAGCTCATCTACCCCTAGGAAATCACATCCATGTTTGCCTTTCAGAGTGCAGATCTTTGTGCCTTACTTAGTAATACACTTGAAATCTTGTTCCCATTCTCCAAATTATTTCTGTAACTTATCCAGTTATTATCAAATTATACAACACTTAGTTCTTTTCCCTCTTAGCTGAATGGCCTAACCAACATGCTGTAAATTCAGGATTCATTCCAGTTGCCTTTCTTTATAGTGTCCAGATCTTGCCTTTCTGGGTACATAGGTAATATCTTTACAAGACAATGGAAGAGCATTCCAAGTTGGATGACAAGCTACCAGGAACGGGTAGTGGTAAGCTCAGGAAGGACCTATAGATGAAAGTTTATACGTGTTTTTACAATATTATGCAAAGGAGAGGCATCTTTTCTTTCTTTAGAACTAGCTAAACAAATTAGACATACTAATAGGAGCAACTGGACTGACTTTAGGGAGGGGGGTTGAGGCATTTGTTTCTGTTTTCCTGTCTTTAAGCAGTCTGAAGTAGAAGATAAGTGCTAAAACAGCATCTTGGTGAGATAAAGACACTTGGTAGCATCAATCACCTGCCTGCATTTGTTAAGCAAAGTTTCCCTTGAAGGTGACTCAGGCTTCTGAATGCTGCGTATTCAGAATCCCAGTCACCCTCTAAAAAGTGTCATATTGGTCAATAAATGGAAGGTTAGAGCAGCCTGAAAAACATGTTTAAGTAGCCCAGACATGAAGGCAGAAGGACACCCTAGCTCATATTGGTGTTGATTGGGTCCATGAAATTATTCTAAATCTTTTTACTTTTGTGAGATTACTTGCACTGTGTAAAATAAATATTTATTTAGTACTTGCACCTTGTGGGCAATTCTATCATTCTTCTTTTAATTACTCTACAGCTTTTGATAATAATGGGTAGCACTTAGCATGCTGCTTCTATATTCACAGCACTTCGCAAAGGTGAAAGATGGTTGTCTGCTAGTGACTTTCTATATTAGAATGATACAAATGGGAAAAAAACCTGGGAACTGTTTTTTCTCTGTCATTTCTGAACATTAAAATTATGTTTATATAAATAATATTAATTAAAAAATCCCTTTCTATATATTTGTCTGAGAGCAGGTAACTGAATCCTTGGTTTATACTGGAAGTCCAAATTAGTTCCATAGAGAACATTCCTTAATTTCAGCACATACAGACATTCAAAGTTGCAATAAGTGTCTAAGCTACCTTTACAGTCTGTAAAAATCTAGCCAACTCAGACAGCAGGATCTCAATTCAATCAGCCACATGCAAATGCTTGGTTCGGACTAAGCTACATTTTCATATAGCCCCTTCAGCCCCCTGGTTCCCAACACTGCTACACACACTCTGCCAATAGCAAAGATAACCAGGGATAAGAAGTTCAGCCAAGAAGAGTCTGGAAACATGGCAAAAAAACCCCAACAATCCCTATTGACTTGCCAACCCTTTCTAAAACTCTTCTGTATGTAGGGTCCAAGACTTTGATGGATGACAAAGGCATCACAATTCAGTCCCATGAAACATGGCAACCAGTGATAATCCAAGCAAACAATTTCTAGGTTCTGCTGAAGCATAGTTTGCATTTACCTTACTTGGAGAAACAACTCAAGAGAGATGGACATGTTTGGATATAAATTATTTGTTCCATGTACTTTGCAACTCTTTCATGGTAAATGGAATGGACTTCAAATTTTCACTCAGACAGTTACTGACTTCAGGATATCTTAATGTATTTACTTACCTATCTAAATATAGATAAAATATATTCACATGTATGTATAACTATATGCATATCTATATATGCAATATTTATAAAATTATGCTATCTCCATTAACTTTCAGTAGTGGCTCAGAAATTTAGGAAGGAATTTACAATCTGCTGCTGCTGTTCAAAGTGCCATTTGCAATGCAAAGGAGTCAGAAAGAGGGTACCAACTGTAAGCATGACCAAGATTCCAACTACAACTTCTCCCCATTAAAAAAGTAATAATAGAAGTGGTACAATTCCACTGTGTTTTGTACAATTCTCTGAAGACTCATGATCAATGGCTTGTCCAGCCCTTGACTTGTGTGTGTATGTGATGGATATATAGAATCATAGAATTATTACAGTTGGAAAAGACCCTAATGATTATCAAGTCCAACCTCTAATCCAACACTGCCAAGTCCACCGTTAAACCTTGTTCCCGAGTATGGGTTTCTCGCATGGTCCTGGAGGCATAATGACGAGAGGGTAGACTCCAAAAAGTGTTCAGAGGCTTTATTTATCTATAAGATTGCTAATTTCTATGCAGAGAGAACTTAAGCATCTAAGCAGCAGCAAGAGCTCTAATACCTACCAGCAGACTCTGTATCCGTGGTTCCCCAGGCAGACTGCCTGGAGAACCCTGGACACAAGGCTCTCTCTGGCCAGGTGTCTGACCAGGCAGAGGGTCTGCTCTCAACATGTCTGCTCTCTAAGAAAGTCAGAACATGTCTGCCTGCTTCTTCTTGCGCAGTTACAGATATATATATCAAACTATATTGTTTATATTAGTTGTCCAATGACCTGAGGCCAGGTTCTCCTGTCCAACCAAGGGGAATAAGGTCACAGCCAGTGAGAGCATGACTTATACTCATGCTCAGGAGAAATGTGGCCTGTAAGATATGGCTACACCCGAGTGCCACGGTTATACATTTCTGAAACATCTCCAAGAATGATGACTTTACCACTTCTTGGGCAATCTGTTCCAATTCTTGACAACCCTTTCAGTGAAGCAATTGTTCCTAATATACAATCTAAACCTTTCCTAGTGCAACCTGAGGCTATTTCTTGTCCTATTGCTTGTTACTGGGGAGAAAAGGCCAACCACATCCTCACTACCCCCTCCTTTCAGGTAGCTATAGAAAGCAATAAGGTCTCCCCTGAGCCTCCTTTTGTCCAGGCTAAACACCCCCAGAGAAAAGTGCACCTGTTCATGACATGGAAAGACAGTTTCTACAAGAGAATGCTGGGGAAAACTGTGTCAGAATCCACTAAAGTAAAGCCTTTTCCTTATCCACTAAACGAGTCACCTTGTCATAGAAGGAGATCAGGTTGGTCAAGCAGGATTTGCCTTTCATAAACCTTTCCAAGCTGGGCCTGATTACCTGGTTGTCCCATACATGCCAACATGATGCCAGTCAAAGATGATCTGCTCCATGACCTTTCCTGGCACCAAGGTCAGGCTGACAGTCCTATAGTTTCCCAGAGATCCTTCTGGCCCTTCTTGTAGATTGACATCACATTTGCTAACTTTCATTCAACTGGGACTTCCCCAGTTGACCAGGACTGCTGGTAAATGATTGAAGATGCCTTGGTGAGAACTTCTGCTAGCTTCCTCAGTACCCTTGGGTACTGGGTGCTGGAATCCACCCTTGGGTGGATTCCATATGGCTCCATACATAGTGTGTGTGTAAGTGGTTTAACAGGTTGCTGACTGTTTTCCCTTGGGTTTTTGGAGCTTCATTCTGCTCCCAGTAAAATGTCTTCCAGCTAAACGTCTGGGGCACCCAGAGAACAACTGTTTTTGCTATTAAAGGCTGGGGAAAAAAGTGTCATGAAGTACCTCAGCCTTTTATTCTTTGGTCAATGTTTCCCCTTACATCAAATAAGATGGAGATTTTCCCTAACCCTCCTTCTATTGCTAAAGGAAAACAATATTTCTATAGAAATATAAAAACCGAAAAGATAGTGAAGAAAGCATCAAAACATCTCATGAGGTTGGAGAATGTTGCATAATTGCCCTTACAATTTTTCTTGGTTTTATTAAGTTATTATTTAATAACTGTGGATTTAATCAGCAGCCAACATCAGTGAGTAATTTGCACAGGTTCGGTGTCTTACTAGTGGTTTTGCATGTAATTACATGTATAATGAGGCAACACAACCAGAAGTCCTCTGAATCTTTCATGTGTTATCATTAAACTGATGTCACAACAAATTCACTTCCACACATCTGTGGTGCAAGTGTATTCCTAACATTTTGTGAACAACAGACTCTCTTGAAACAAGATATGTAGACTGATGCCAGGTTGCCAACTGATCTTGCATCTGTTTCCTATGAAATGAAAGGGCAGGAAAAGGAAAAAGTCATGTCTTGCACAGTGTTTTTTTATTATTCCCCAGCTTTTCATGAGTTCTGTTGCTTCAGCCATCATTAGATCTCACAGACAAGCTCAGGAGTAAAGCAACTTCTACATAAAATTTGTTCATTTCACCACAAACACATCTGTGCACCGAGTAAAGCTCATCAGAGTAACATAAGACTTTTTTCCCTTCTTATTTCCTTCTGTTAAGTGAAGGGAAATTGGTCTTTTTTTCCTTTGTTGTTTCACTGGAACTTTTAATAAGCAGTAATTTTAAACATTATGCCACAAGCAAGACCAGAATCCTATTGCAGTAGTCCAGGCTCCCCTTGTGCAAGGTAATGAAACAACAAATAAGAAGGAATAGTCTTTGTTCTATAAAACTTGCACCAATTTCATAAGACTGAAAACAAATATCAGGAAAAAAAACCCCTTCATCTTTCTTCTGTTTGATTACTGGTGGGATCCAAGCTTAAATGGTAGGGCAAGAATGTTGCCAAGAGCTGAGCATCTGTCATTGATGCCATATTTCCAGTCAAGTTACAGGAATAATATTCTTAGTGTTATAGCTTTTTTAGTTAGAGAATTGTTAGAGAGGCATTTTTGTTTTGAAAGGCAGATCTGGACAGATTTACGCATTGTACAATATGTCCATGTACCATTAGTACCATGAATACACATGTGCTAAGCTGATGCTACATATGTGCTTAGCTTAAGCTAAGTCAATATGCTTCCCAAACAAGTAGTCTCAACCAGCTGGAGACCTCCATGAATTTAGCTGTGTTTGCATTTATACTTTTTTAAGAGCATGACAATCTGATTCCTTAAATTAGATAAGTATTTTGGGGAGATTAACTTCCCATAAGTCCACAGGTTCACAATGTCAAAATTTAGTCTAAGAAAGCAGACCTAACAGGGAGCTAATAAACAGAGTGACTGCAGCTCCAGCTGATCCATGGGTGCTTATACTAATATAGACTGAATCACATAAAAAACTTCATTGACAATATTAACCAGGCTTCTGTGGACTGCTAAGGGGTACAAAAAAGCCATTGATTCTATGAAATGTAGGCACCTACACTGCAGACCCTTACATTTAGTCAGAAAGCTCTTGGTCTTTATGTCTGAAGTTGTATTCAGAGCAGATATTTTATGCATTCAATTGCAGGTTGCCTACTATAATAAAAGCATTTTCATTACTGCAAATCATCTGCAAATACTTGCAACATCAACTTAACATAATGTTGTGAAGTAATTGTTGTTTTCTTGCCTCTACTATCACTTCTTCAAAGAAATAACAAGTATTTACTGACTTTAACAAAGTTCAAAGGATCAAGCCTTTATTAAAGGAGGAGTGACAAGAAGCAATTACACAGATACTATTATCTATCATTACGTTTTTAAGCATAATCTGAGATTGCTCATTATTGTGCTTTCTTTATGTGTTGGTCAATATTTAAGTTAAGAACTCGTAAGGACTTTGGTTAAATGTGCTTTTTTAGTGTGTCTGTAGTAATATAGTAAGTGAATATTAGCAAGGTTTAAATGTTGCCCGGAAATACATATGGAGGAAACAGCAAAAATCTCAAAACACCTATTGTAATTGAAAATGAGAGCACTGGAAAAAAAGGACAATTTAAGGCTAACCTACTGGAATTTTATAAAGGTTTTTACAATCAGGCTGATGTAGTGCGGACCCTGGGAGGGAAAAAGGAAGTTTTCAAGCCAAGACTTAAACAAGAAAAAGATTAACTTCAGTCATTTGTCTAAAAATGCTCTCGATCTTAAAAGTTCAGTGCCAATTACACGTTTGCTATGTGAACATTCTTAACCCAAATGAATATGAGGAACAACAGCAGCTGTGCTAGA
The DNA here is from genome assembly GCA_013390005.1 of Calyptomena viridis. Classification (NCBI taxonomy): domain Eukaryota; kingdom Metazoa; phylum Chordata; class Aves; order Passeriformes; family Eurylaimidae; genus Calyptomena; species Calyptomena viridis. Next base: position 20,456 of record WEIV01001360.1, on the reverse strand, counting down.
ACAAGAAAAACACCACCAGAACAGTGTCAGGATGGATCCCACTTCCTTTCACTATTTCTTTCATTGTATTTGTGAATTTCAAACGTATATATGCATTCTCCCTTGCAAAAGAAGATAACACAGGTATCCTCAAAACACCAGGCAGTGGAAGGACTTAGGAAAATTTATTTTTCAAAGGTGAGAATGCTAAACATAACAGCATGTACACCGGGCATGAAAGAATACAAAACTTTGTCCTTTCCAAGTCTTCTTAATAGTTTGGTTGGCCCCCCATCATGGGAGATACAAAGTCATCTGTGAAAAAGTTATCTTTTCAGGCAGTTAACTGCTCTGCAAGGCCAGAGAAGGAGAGATGTCCAAGCTGTTTGTGAGAAAAGTAAAAAGGATGCCTCTTCCAGTCAGGAAAGACGTCTAAGCAAAATTAGCCCTAAAACTCCTTGTATTAATCTTGCAGAGAAAATTATGTTCTGCACTTACATCCCATTTGGTTTTTCTTCTGCTACTTTTCATGGAGTGTCTTTAAAGTGATTGAAAAGGTCTTAATCAATGGTCTTCTGCAAAATATGGAGATATTACCACATTATCATATTCTGCTTGGCACTAAGATAATCATTCATCATCTGTTAAGAAGGGAAGGAACCTCTCATGAGTTACTGGGAAAAAACTCCCCATGTCTTTGAACTGGGAAGCCACTCCTGTCTACCCGCCATGGCCTCCAGAGGCACAGCTCACTCTGAAGAAGTGCTAAATGTATGAACAGCATGGTTTTCCTTTTAGGCAGAATACCTGGAAAGCAGAATTGTCATTAACGTGAAATTGCTTTGGCCAGTACTTAAGCTCAATAGGACAATATTTAAAAAATATTAACTACAGGCTTCCAGCTGAGCTCTTCAACTCTTCTTTTCTGTCACATTACACAATACAGCTGCTTTATACTATCTGCCCTTACTTCCTCTTTCTTAGGCTTATCTCAATAGGGCCTGTCTCAGAGTCACTGAAAGAAAGAAAGAGAAGCTGAATATGTCTGACAGCTATTTCTATCAGATAAACTAAAGTTCAAATGACTGGAACTCTTTTGCCTTTCAAAGGCCTTCAATCCCCTGATGTTTTCTCATGCAATATAGACCTTTCTGAAAATGAGGGATTGCTGTCACTGTCTTTGTGCAGTGATGTGGGACCAATCCACCTTTGATTTGCCAACTTTATTGAAGGATAAACATTTCTGCTGTGGGCAAGGGGAGTATGACCTCACTCAAAGGAAAGCATAATGTTGTTGACTGCTTTTGTAACTGCCCATCAAAATAAATTTTAATGTTATTTACAGATATCACCCTCTAGTCCTTTCTAGGCCAGGTTGTTCTCTGTTCTTACAGTGCCAAATGAAGGCACAGAAGGTTTCCTCTTTGATGAGGTTCACCTCGTCACCTTCAGATTAAGGTAAGTATATTGATTTGAGCTGATTTGGGATAAAAATTACCCTTCAGTGGAAACATTTTCTACTCTATTCAGCCAAAAAGAAAGCACACAGAATAATGTGGTATTCTCAACATTAATTGGCTTGGCTGTTGCAGACAGGGAAGGTCTTTGAAGTGACCTCCCGGAGGTCCATGATGTCTCAGAACAAGAGATGCATCCTAGATTTGTTCAGTCCTCTCCATTTCCCTGGAAATGAAGTTTTCTGTGCATATCTATATTGAACAGCAGGATCTTTTAGCCCTAGCTTCTCTATATCTACCGTTTAACAAGGGGTGGCCCTGAGTCTCTTGCTGTTAAACTCCATTAAAGCAGAGCTCTGCCCTGTTACACATTAATTGTACTTTAAGTCTGATGCAACCCAAGAACAAAAGTTATAGTTCTGTCAAATGACTCTGGCTACTAAAGTGGTTATAAATTTTATTAGTGTCATTATGACCTATTAAAGTCACATTAACTTTTTAATGTGCCAGGGGATGCCACTGTAATGTCTGATAGGATAAACTGAAGGCTCATTTGCTGCTCTTTATGCTTCAGCAACAGATTTTTAAAAACCAATTTATATCTGCTCTGTAATTACTAAGTTTCATAATGGAAGCTTTATCAATATCGCCAATAAGCAAGGCTATATTCCTATTTTACCAACTTCTCTACCTGCCCTATGAGATCCTGTCTACATATTTTTGTTTTAAATTGTGTTTAAAGATCTTGGGTGTCAGTTTGGGGTATGAAGGCTGCTCAATAATTGGCTGACTGATTAAAACATCAAAGCTTTCAAGAGATCAAAGCTTAAATCCTGGCATAGGACAGGCTGAGAGTCAGAAAACTCTCCACTATATGCTGCTGTGCCTGCCTCAAGGGACAGACCCAAAACTCCTCTTCAGCCCTGACTAGCTCCAGCCGTCTGGCTGAGGGGCACCAAGCAGGAGTGGCCACCCTAGAACTCAAGGTCTCTCACCAGGAGATGACCAGTTCAGAGGCAGCTAAGGCTCAGAGGAGGAGTGCCTTCTCCTCAACCTCTTTGCCTTTGGTGTTCTGGGCGCAGCTATTGGAGGGCAAGGGATTAAGAGTGACTCTGTGGTTAGAAAACAGGAAAACAGTTTATTGGGGAAACTGACCCCTGGCAAAGCCAACCACAGAGAGCATTTGCTAGCTTTGTGCAGGGGTTTAAATATGGGGACAAAATTAGGGGAGAAGAGTGGAAAAGGACCTATGGGTGTCAAAGTAAGGAGGGTTTAGGAAAGGGTTACATCGTAGAGAAGCCAGTGGCCTGCAACTCAAACCTATTAGCTGTCGAGTAAGCAGAACTGACATGGAAAGTTCTGGAAGGGTAGGCGGAGTCAGGATATAAATATGGTTTGGGGATGGAATAACTTTGGACCAGGGGAAGGGTTAAGGATAATTAGAAGGAGGATACAGAACAGGAGTGTACAATTGCATGGGAAGGAAAAGGGGGATGACTGAGTAGTCCATTTAGGGATAAACAAGAGGTTACAGAACTGTACAGAAACAACATGACAAACACAATAAACTGCAGATGCACACCACCACAACTGTATTCATACATTTACTCTATGATCAAGTGATAATATGTATTTGAGATCAAACCTGTACATCATTGGGGAGTATTCTTAGAAAAGCTTGTGAATATTAGAAAGAGGCACTTAGCTTTAGTTACAGTAGCCTCATCTCCGGTGAAAAGGTACAGTAGGTCCCTTATACAACCTGCAAATCACCACAAAAACTTTCCCTAACTTCCATGGACACAATCACAACACATCACTCTTTTTAACTAAGATTCAGCAGTGAACTTTCTAGTAGAAGGAGCCTCAAAGACTTCTGCTGGCCCAGTATTCACCTGCTCTTCTTGACATGACTTGACAATGGGCACTCACAGCCCAGAAAACCAATGGCATCCTGGGCTGCAACAAAAGAGATGTTGCCAGCAAGTCGAGGAAGGGGATTCTTACCCTCTACTCTGCTCTTGTGAGACCCCATGTGTAGTGCTGCAACCAAGTATGGGGCCTTCAACACAAGAAAGGCATTGACCTGTTGGAATGAGTCCATAGGAGGCCACAAAGGAGGATGCTCAGAGGGCTGGAATATCTCTCCTATGAGTACAGGCTATGAGAGTTGGGGTAGTTCAGCCTCGACAAGAGAAGGCTCTGGGGAGATTTTAGAACACCTTCCAATACCTAAAGGGGCTACAAGAGAGCAGGAGAGGGACTTTTTACAAGGGCATGGAGTGATAGGACAAGGGGGAATGGCTTTCAGATGAAGGAGGGTAGATTTAGATTAGATATTGGGAAGACATTTTTTACTATGAAAGTGGTGAAGCACTGGAAAAAGTTGTTCCAAGAAGCTGTGGATGCCCCATTCCTGGAAATGTTCAAGGCCAGTCTGGATGGGGCTTGGAGTAGACTGGTGTAGTGGAAGGTGTCCTGGTCCATGGCAAGAGTGTAAGAACTACGTGATCTTTCAGCTGCCTTCATACCCCAGCCATTCTGTGATTCTACTAGCAGACATCTGACCATTTTGCAAATATTAGTGTTAGCCTTAATTTTAATATTTAAAATGTTTTTGAACATTTGAAAATGATCTGAACAGACTTGTTCAGAAATGTAAGTGTTTAAGTACCATGCCTAGTTGAATTTTGGCCATTAGTAGAAGCATGCATCTATTTTTCAACAGATGTTTTTAATTATAAATTACAAGTGTGATAAGCAAAACTGTTCACAGAAAATTGTAAATTTGAAAGTTCCCCCTATAAAGGACAATTTTAGAATAGCTGAAATGTAAGGTTTTAATTTTTATTTTATTTTGCTAGTAGAAAAAGTTACACATGAAAGGAGAGTGTGAAGAGATAAATATTTAATTATACAATCACCTCAATACAAAGTTTCTGGATTTTATATTTTAGACAGAAATATGTGGGGTTTTTTGCCTTGGTATGTGTACTTTTACCAAGCATTTTTCATAGTTCGCAAAGCTATTTCTGGTCCTGTGTATACATCTTCATGTCATAAAAAATACTTCCATCTTTTTTACAAGCATGATTTTGACTGATTTTTTCAGTAGACATAAAGTTAATTTCCTCTTAAAGTAAATAAGAAATACTGACCATATTGAAAATTGATCAGTTCTTCATCAAGAAATTTTATTATTATTTGTAGACTTCTGCAATTTCATGAAATAGCCATCATATTTTAAAATATATCTACTACCTACCTATTAACACTTTTTTTTTTGTCCTGAAAGATGTGAACGAGGAACAGATTAATTTTTAACTTGGTCAAGTTTATCAGTGTGTGGTAGCCTTATTCTGAGAAATGAATTTGGCTCCGTCGCTGAAAAAGGGAGTTTTTTTGAAGAAGACCAAGAAGATACAAGTTTAAGGCCTGCACTATCCCCTTCATTTAAAGTTAAAACAAAGCAAATTATATACTTTTCTCTAAAAACTGGCCTAATTTTTTGTAAGACCTACATCCCATTATTCAGTGATTAAAAATAATTTATGGTGATTCAGTCATTAATTTGGATCTTATCTTTTTATTTTTCAGTGGAAGTAAAATAAGGTGGTTTAAACCAAAATAAAATACCTGATTTATGGTCCCTGTCAGATTTAGACACAGCATCTGAAGAGGTCACCTTCCAAAGTGTCTGCCAAGCCATTCCAACTGTGCTTACCACACCAGAACAGTAAACGTGTAAAGACCAGGTGCACAGATTAAAGTTTGCAAACTGGGAAAACTAGAAATGTTCTGATTTTTGTTTACATTATTTTTTGGTGGAAAGGACAACCACAAATGCAAGAGATTCCATTTTATTTCATTTCATTATTCTTTTTATTCCTCTTAATAATTTTATTTGTCATCTTCTTAAAGGAAATCTCAGATCCCATTAAAAACCAGATTTATCTATGTAGAAAAATGCAGAATGTGCATTCTGACAAATTGCACCATTTCTCTGCTGATCAGCTACGTGAGTTGCTGTTAAATTTCATTGCCCCATATCAGATCTACAGAATTACAGAAATATGTTAAATGCATCAAAAGAAACAATTACCTTTTTATTTTTTTACACGGCTTCTTTTGTTGATCTTTCTTTGTTTAATATGACAACCTCAAAAATCACTTCTTTTCTGATTCCACTGAATGAGGCTTGGGATTGACAGGCAATCAGATAAGGAGTTTATGGGGGAAAGGATCAATTCTACTCCTGCATGCATATTGGAACCAGGAAGTCAGTTACCAAGATATTACACTGGGTCTAGGAGGCGCAGTGTGATCTTCTGAGTAATAGTTTCAAATAAATTTAGAAAATGAGGAGGGGAATAAAATAAACGTAAGAACTCCATGTAACCGTACTACTATAAATCAGAGGACTGTTTTAAATCAACAAATGAAATAAATCTGGAATAATATCAATTTGAGACAAAAATATTTTTGAATAAAATGTTTTTCAATTCATATAGAGTTTTTTTTCATCATTGCTTCCTTTTATGTTTTAAAGGGGAAACAAGATCCCCTACAATATATCTGCTATCTTTTTTTTTTTATTTTATTACCCAAAGCAAAACCAACAAAACAAAACAAAGCAAAACAAAAAAAAAAAAAGGCTTGAAGCACTCAGAGCACGAACATGTTTATGTCTCTACCTGTAGCTGCAGTTCTTACACTTTGACAATAACAATGCAGTTTTAATCCACACAATTATGACTTTGGGTCATGTATTAAGGATGCTTTGAATAATGCAGCACTTTTCAGCAGGAAAGAGAAGCCATGCAGTGCACCCTTCTAGGTGGAAGACTTGTGCCATCCATTGCCTAAAATATCTGAGGGATCCAGATGTCAAGATTTTGCATATGGGAACGTCCACCCTGATTCAGCTGTGCTCCATTCCAATTTTCTGGTCCAGCAGAAAAAGACAATGATACTCATTGCTTCTTTCTAAACCACAAACAAATGGACTCAATAGGCCAAGAAACGCTTCATATCCTTTGCAGAGGAGCTTTTTCCATGGCAAGGAGGCACCATGTTTTCATAAAGAGAAGGATTAAGGGAAGAAAATGAGATTTATGGTGCTGAGAGCAATAAAAAGTTCGAGTCATAGAATATAAAAAATTAAGTTTCTACTTACCATATCTTGAATCTTAGTATTAACCATGTCATGAACAGAAACAGCAGGCAAGTATGCTGTAACAAGGTCATCTACTTCACCAACAGCAGCTTTTTTATGCAGAATCTGAATGTATATTCTGGGTTTGAGTTGCAACCTTTCTTAGGGGTGCAGGGCTTTTTTATTATTTTTTTTCTATCTGAGGTAATGTAGTTTGCTTCTCTTGGGATTCAGACCTCAATAAAAGGATTTTTTTCAATGTATATTTTTATTAGAATTATTAGAACCATTATTCATTATGACTCAAAAATAAATGAATAAATAAGTAAGACTCGTGTCCTCTTAGATAATCTTATTTATATTTCCCTCTTTAGTATTTCTTGCAAATTGTTATACAGATATTTATATCTTAAGTGCTTAGATATAGTTTAGTAAATCCCCCTTTGTCATGCTAAGATTTTTTTAAAATAATTTAAATTTTTTTCTCCTTGTTTCAGCTCCCTCAGTTTCCTCTTCAGCATTCTGTAGATGTTTTTTTGTTTGGTTTTTATTTTTTCCTTTTGAACTCCTACATCTTTTGAATCCCTACAAGAAGAAGGGTTGGCCTCTTCTCCCAGGCAACAAGAGACAGAAAAGGAGGAAATGGCTTCAAGCTGTGCCAGGGGAGGTTCAGTTTGGATATCAAGAAGAATTTCTTCATGGAAAGGGTGGTTAAGCATTGGAATGGGCTGCCCAGGAAGGTGGTGGAGTCACCAAACCTGGAGGTGTCCAAACAAACAAGTAGATGCGGCACTTAGTGCTGTATTTTAGTTGACAAGGTGGTGATCAGCCAAAGGTTGGACACAATGATTTGGAGGTCTTTTCTGACGTAATGGTTCTATGATCTCTCCTCCAAAATTTATTTTTTGTTTGCTGCCTTGAAAATTTAAGAGGAGGTTGGTATTTTCCACTCCTAAAGCATACCTCTGGCTGATTCAGAGACAAATCCCTGATGGGGAATATTGCAGATAATGTACATGGCCATTTTGAGCAGACTGGGCTGGTTTTGAACCTGGCACAAGAGAGCAAGGAAATCAAGACAGGAAACAGTAGATGTTTAGTAGAGACATGCTGAAATTAGTCTGGGAAAAGACAGCTTAATGCAATAGCAGGGGCCTTCCTGATAACACATTAGAGGGTTGTTACACTAATCTTTCTCTCATTAGCTCATTCTCTGTGGTTTGACACTTACAACTTAAGACTTCACGAGTAAAACAGACTAAAGAAATGGTGGAGTCCTGCCATGTACAGTTATTTCCCTCTGCATGGAGCAATTAGAAAACACTAATGAGCATCCCATGAGGATCCCTTGAAAAGCCTCACTGCTGAATGTCGTAGGAATGGCAGCAAAGAACAGTGGGAAATAATGCTTGGAAATGCTTATAAACTTGATCATGCCTTGCTGCTACTTTAACCTGTAACTGCAGCACAGTAAGTGCTGCCAGCTCTTCTGATTTCCCTGAAGAAGCAAGACCCAATATAAATCTGGATCAAAAAGAAAGCTTGAACAAACTATTAAGCCTCATCCTGCTTGCAGTAGGAACAATAAAGCAAAGGGAAAAGTAAACAGGGATTTAATCTGTAATCAATTAATTTTTGTATATGTTAGTAAAATTAAGGCTGCAACCTGAGAAATATGAAAAACTGAAGCTGACGAATAGTTGGAAGAGGTCAGGGCAGCATGGCATTGTTAGGCAATGGAAGAAAATGAACAATGGAGGTTAATTACACAGCTTGGCTTTAGATTTCTAGTTGAAATCCTAAGTAAAAAACCTCTCAGGGACAATTCAGAGCTTACTTTTCTATACTGGCTATATTAAAAGCTTAGCATCCAAACTTAGGTACAAAAACTATCTTCGAAAAATAAGACTGCCCACTTCCTTCGTGCTATTCTGTCCCACTTATTAGAATAATTAGCAATTAGGGTAACCATGAAGCTTTTTTTCCTGTCTTCTCATGGAATCATAGAACCATAGAGTGGTTTTTGTTGGAAGAGACCTTAAAAATCCTCTAAATCCAAATGCCCCCACCATGAGCAGGGTTCCACTAGACCATGTTGCTCAAAGCCCCATTGAACACAGCCTTGAACATCTCATGGAATGGAACATTCACAACTTCTTTGAGCAACCTGGTTTAGTGTTTCATCATCCTTATAATAACAAATTTCTTCTAGTATCTAATCTAAACCTACTGTCTTTCAATTTAAGACCATTCTGCCTTGTCCTATCACTGTCCTACCTGCTCTGTGAAAGGTCCTTTCCAGCCTTCTTGTTAGCCTCCTTTAGGTTCTAGAAGGTGCTGTAAAGTCTTCCTGGAGCCTTCTCTTCTCCAGACTGAACAGTCCCAACTCTCTCAGATTGTCTCCATAGCAGAGGTGCTCCAGTCCTGTGATCAACTAAATGCTCTCCTCTGGACTTGTTCCGACAGGTCAATATCTCTCTTGTGTGGGGGATCCCAGAGGTGAACATCTAAGGTGCAATTACCACCCCCACCCCCTTTTTTCAGCCAATAGACTCTATGACTGAAAGATACTTGCAGTTCTGCAAAGGAGATTTCTTTGAGGTACTATGCATGTGAAGATACAAAATAGGACTTGCATCCTCATTCATAAATGTAGATATTTATGTTGAATATCTCTTTCTCACTACAAAATGCTAAAGCAAGATTAGCATGGAGATAATACATATTGCAATGTAATTTTAAGGTAAATTTTACTCACTGCCATTTTTAAAAATCTAACGTTGCTCTGGTTAAGGAATATATGAAATAATAAGCAACAGTTTATGGTTGTGATTTGTGCCATGAAAAAGAGCTTTAATATCTAACAAATTCTTTCCAAGTACCTTGGAAATAACAAGGAGCCATAGACTGTCAATATTTGTCATGAAGAAAGAATATCAAACCAAATTTTTTCCTTTGTAAAATAGTTTGTGAATTGAGCAGAAGCTGTTAATGTTGTATTTTGACTCTGGTAAGACTTCTAACACAGGCTTAGTGGTTATTTTCCCAAATAAGCCTGAGAAATTTCTACTAGGTGAAACTACCACAGAGTAGCTGCAGAGACAATTAGAAAGATGTACTAAGGGATTATTTTTTAGTAGTTCATAGTCAAAACAGACGGAAGTGTTGGGTGGGATCCAACAGGCGTCTGCCTTCATTTTGGAGCTATTCAGTACTTTTTTTAATGATCCAGATGATGGAATGGAAAGTGTACTTATTAAATCTGCAGGTGACAACAAGCTTCAAGAAGTTCAAGAACAAGACTGGAATTCAAAATTATGTTGAGACACAGAAGATATGGTTGGAAAAACTATACTGAAATTCATTAGGGACTCATGCAAAATATAACACTTCACAAGCATAATCAGCTGTAAAAATTTGGAGTGGGGACCAGCTGCTTGAGCAGCCATTATACAGAAAAGTGTTTAGAAGTTATAGGGGGTCATAAGTGAACACTGTCATCTTCCTCCAACCCCGCCCCTCCATCATGACTCTAAAGCCAGTAGTATAACCTTCAAACCCATATGTCGCTATCCCTTCAGTTCATTCACCGCTGGGGAAACATCTTCTAGAACAACATTTCCAAGAGAGCTATGGACAAAAGCCAGAGGACAGGACTAAGAGTGATCACATATCTGAAAAGCGTGATGTTTTAGGAAAGATTGTAAAATGTTAAACCATTCAGCCTAAAGAGGAAAAGACCAGAAGCATACTGGTAACAGTCTTCAGGTAGGCAATGTACTACTGAAAACAGGAAGGAAATATCCATGTAGGACAGGATAAGAAATACTAACCTAAATCTTATAAAAATTAAGCTTAGATTTTGGGACAAAATTTCTAGAAGCAGTGGAATGTGTTTCATGGAGTCATGGAAATAGTGGTATCAAAGGATCTCTGCAGGCCATATGGTCTAACCATTGGCTCAGTGATGGACTGCTGCCATGTCATAGTTAGGGGTGGGACTGGCTTATCACTATGAGGGTATAACCAAAAACTGTGTATTCTACACCCTCTTTGTCATTTCTGATGGGCTGTTAATGATAAATCATTTGTCAACAGCTGCCCAGAGCACACTTCACACCTCAGGCCAGAATAGATAAGGAAAGAGATAAGGGGAGACATTAACACCTCCACGCCCAGCTGGAGGGGTCCTCCCTGCTAAAGGGCCCAGCTGCACTGACACAATAGGCAGTTACAATGGCCCACATCATCAAAGGATACAAAAACGTCCCAGGACTCACAGAGATAAAACAACTCTCTGCCCTGGGGGAGTCACTGGGGCTATATAATCCTAGAAGCTTGAGACTGAAAAACCATCTCATTGGACCCAGAGAGGTAACAGAACTCCAGCAGGACTATGGCTGTCACTCTTGAGGAGACTGCTACCATTTCTTCAACAGACCATCATCCCAACTACCAGGTTTTTCCTTTTCTTCTGCTCTGTAGTCAGGGGGACCACACAGTGCTGGGGCAGGGGCTCATGAGTACTGTGCTGTTCCTGCCCCAGGGGGCTGGGTTGTACTTTGTTCTTGTGAGTCAAAGGGATTTTGTTATCTTGTGTCATTGTATATATTGTGATCTTTTTACTAAAATTGTAGCTCTAACTTGTGATCTCTCCAAACTGAGTTCATTTCTCCTTCCGGTTTACTTCTAAACCAGCACACGCCACCATTAACTTTACTGGAAGTGTGGATATTTATAACATAAGAAGTTTTAGAAGATAAAGCCACAAAGACGAACTTACAAGGAATAGATATCTCCATATTTCAGTATTGCTCCAATAACTGTTGTGTCTGCCCCAGTTAGCTGCTTGGAAGAGGAAATTTGCAATTTCCCAAATGTATTAATTTTGAGAACTTACTTTTAAAGGAATCTTCTTTAGTATTTAAAAGTCAAATTTAACTTGTATTTTTTGTGTGGTTTTGTTGTTGTTTTTGGTTTTGGTGGTGTATTTGGTTTTCTTTTTGTCTTTGTTTCGTTTGGTTTTTTGTTGTTGTTGGTTGGTTTGGTTTGGTTTCTGGCTGTTGTTTTTGCTTAGATGGTCATTTTTTTATTTGGAAGTCTTCATAACCTTACACCTTCAGCGAGTAGTGAAATGTCCTTTCATTTGTCCTTTGACCAATTTGGTCACTTTCAGTTGTTTTGTAAGATCAGCCAGAAAGAGCTCTTTCACTACTAGAAGGCTAAAAAGCTCTGCGAGCAAAAGTGATTTTAACAACTACCAGAATCTAATGCTACAAATAAATATATTACATTCTATTCCTTTTAAATAATCTCTATACATGGTCATTGTTTGCTCAAAAAAACATTTTTATGAAAGACCATCACACCTGGACATTTTGGTCAGAACGAAAAAGAAGTGAATATTCTGTTTTTTACACTGTAACAACTTTTACATTCAATAGTATTGTTGGAAAAGCAAATTAGGTCTCCAGGGGGTCCTAATCACCAGGCTACAGAGTTATGCTGCCACTTGTGCTCTGCTGGGTTTCATGAATGTCAAATTATTTTGCTATCTAGTAGATTACTTTCCTCAGAAGGGAGTAAAGAATGAGAAATATGTACAAATTCTCTCATTCTCCCTCCCTGTTCCACATCTAGACAGTTAGTAATTTACTCAGAAAATGAGGGAACCCAAACTAACCTTAATCTGACAGCAGAATGTCCCTTCTTACACAAAAAGGTCAGCAGTTTTGACAAACTAAAATCACTATGTCCACATTGTATCAATTATATCACTGTATTTTTTGTTGTTCTTGTGGATTTTTTTTTTTAAAGTAATTAAAACTGTTGAATTTTCCTCTGTGGATTACAGAATCAAAGAATCATAAAATCATAGAATTGTTGGGACTGGAAGGGACTCTGAAGATCATCCAGTCTAACGTCCCTGCCAAGGCAAATTCACCTAGAATACCTACAGGAATGCATCTGGGTGAGAGGGAGACTCCATGACATCCCTGGGCAGCCTATTTCAATGTTTTTCTGGGGTGGAACTTCTTGTGTTTTATTTTATGGCTGTTACTCTTAATTCTGTCACTGGACACCACTGGAAACCACTGACACCACTCTGGCACCTGTCTTTAAGACATTTTAAAGTATTGAGTCTCAGTCTTCTCTCCTCTAAACTAATCTCCTCATAAGAGAGATGCTTCAGATGCCTATTCATCTTTGTGGCCTTCTGCTGGACCCTCTCCAGTAGCTCCCTGTTTTTCTTGTTCTGTGGAGACTAGAACTGAAAGCAATATCCCAGATACGGCCTCATCAGGGCTGATTGGAGGGGAAGGATCACCTCCCTCGACCTGCTGCCCACACTCTTCCTGATGCACTCCAGGATCCCATTGTCCCTCCTGGAAGCAAGGGGACTCTGCCAACTCATGTTCAACTTGTCATCCACCAAGACTCCCAGGTCCTTCTCTGTAGAACTGCTCTGTAGTAGGTCAGCCCCCAACCTGTGCTGATACTTGGGTTATTCCCCAACAGGTACAGTACCCTACAGCTGCCTATGATTCTTTGATTGAATAATACTAATGTTAAATTGACATAAAAAAATGGATTCTTCACGAAGGGAGTGCTCTGCTGTTGTTCTATGCAGACACAGCAGCTACAGGAGTAGAGGTGGAATCCACAATCAGGATCCAGAAGCACTAACAAAACATATCAAGTAAAAGATAAATGCCAACCCATTCCTTCAGGATTTTTCTACTGAGCTGTTCTTGTAACACATGCTAATTGATTGCCATGTAAATTCCATTGACTATCTACTCTAACCTTGAATTCTCATACAGGTAGGAGCAAACATTTTTGAAAGGATTTCAAACAAGAGATGCAATTTGTCCATGAATATAGATAACATAGTGCAATTGATTCCTTTAGGAGATCCAAGTCTACATCTGAAACTGAAGTCCAGACAACAGCTACATCACTGGCATTTTAAAAGTACTGTATTACAGCCTCAGCTGGCATGAAATGATGTGCACAGTGGAGCTAGAGTGATTTACACCTGCGGAAATGCCAGATAGCTTTAAAAGTTTGTTTATGAAGGTAAAAAAACAAGTAAAAAACAAAAATCACTTTTCTGTTTGTTTTCCTTCTTTTTTTCTTTACTTATTTTTATGATCTGCCAAAAGCCAAAGGAGAAAAGTGAGAGCAAGCTGCTGTGACTGAAAAAAAAGAAGCCTGGGATAGCAAACAATTACTAGAAAACAGCATAAGCAAATTAAAATGGAAAGAAAATGCCACAGACTACTACTGTGCTTCATTCTTTGGAGAATCAACTTGCAATGGATTAGCACAAATGTGCCTTGATCCATCATCATGTTCTCCAGTTCAGCGAGTGCAAACTGATAGTTTGGAATGGAGGTAGCGTGAAGTAAATGCTGTAATTTGTGGCTGCGTGACAGCAAATGAAACTCGGCAAGAGGGCCAAGCTATTTGAAGCAAAACAATAATAGCTTGGTGAGCATATTAGGCAACCCCAGAGGAGAGGAGATGAAAGATTCAGGCAATAAGGAGAATGTATGTATTTTAGATGTTAGGCAACCCTATTCTCAAGGCATTGCAAGCAACAAGAACATCTGAAAAGTGCATCTGGGTTGGGCAGCAACATATTCACCCCTGGTAAACACATTTCCCAATAATGCCTTTGTGAGAAGGGGAAAAAAAAAAAAGAAAAATAGAAAAAGGATTATCACCCTGACTAGTAGATTCTCTTTAGATAGCATCTGGCTAGAGGTAAATAGTATTATGAGACCTTTCCCTGGTTTTTATGATTTATGTGTTCAGTTTCATAAGATCTAGGATATGGTGTTGATTGGGTACTACATGCTCTGAGAATTTATGTTGCATAGAAAAACATCATGTCTGTATATCTTTTCTCGGTAATCTCTGATAATACCCAAATGGGCTTTTTATTTTAAACATCTGGACAGCCGTATGGTTCATGAGAATTAAGGTGCTAAGTGAAGAAAACAGCACAACCATAAAACCTCTCAAATAAACAAAGCTTTCTTTGGAACATTAACTTCTTTACAAAGAAATCTTCTCTGTTCCTAAAAATGCATTTAGTGCTTTATGTCTTAATCTCAAGGTAACACTTTTCTCTTACAAATAATCTCAAGGCATTTAATGGTACCATTTCTGTAGAAAGCTATGAGATATTTGCATAAAAGGCACATCACTGAGAGATATTAAAAAAAGCTTTTCTTTCCCCCCCCTTTTGTCTTCATTTCATACTAAAAGCAGGAAAATACTGTTCAGCAGTTCAGCAGGGTGTTCTCTTCTACTCAGTAATAACACTGTCATAAAAATAGCTAAAGGTGTAATTTAGGGAAATTTGTCTGCATATTAATAATTTAGTTTCTATTTGTTGACATTGAATCCAAAAGAGAGAGAGAGATAATGCAACATATTCAGTTCTTTGTCTTTATGCATGTGTATGTCTCTGTCAGTGCATGTCTGCGTGTGTATAGCTCAAAACCATACATAAAAATACTCTCCCATGTGTAAATAATAAAAAAAACCACTGAGAATCACTACGCACAAGTCATATGAAGAAATAAAAATCATTGGCTATTACTCTATTTCCAAAGTACTTTAAAGAGTTGCCAATGCACTTCTATTTTAAATTAGAGATAAATATATTTGTATAATACATATAATACAACCACACATACATAAGAAACAACCTCCTTCAGCAAGATAAGAAATCAAAATATGTAGAACTACATAATCTGGTAGCCTTCCCTTTTTGCAATGCATTTTTCTTCACAAATGATTCTATTTCTATTATAAAATACTGTTGTTTGATTTTACTGAGGAATTAGTTCCGATCTTAACCTAAGCTTGAATATCACAACCTGTATTCTTTCCTTTATTGACTCATACTCAGGCCTTTAAGCTTATTAAATGCAATGAAATAGGATGGATAACCACGACTGCAAGATTAGACCCTGAAAGAAAAAGAGTTATCTTGCTCATACTTCACCTATATTACATCATATGTTCTGAGGGGGCTGCTGCTTCTTTTCTTTAGAGGCAACTAGAAATTTCCTGTGAAGATATAGGGATTTTTCCTGATTTATCATGTTTTGTAATCTTATTGCTGACTAGTTGTACAGACATACCTATGGTGAAAAAAACAGATTAGATATACACAAGGGATTTATGCACAAGTCAGTGTTTAGAGCTCTCCAGCTCAGTTGCACTTTGCAGATATTCTTAAAGTAGGTTCGTTAGTTTTTGGTTGGATTTTATTTTGGTTTTAACAGGAATCATTCTGTAAATTTTAAGGCATAATTTTGCTGAAGGATGAACTAAATGGTCTTGGCAAGACTGCCCTGTTGTGATCTGAAAAAGAGTGGTTTTCACAGAACTTGATGAGTTTTGAGCCATAGCTTAGAAATAGAAGAAACTGCACAGTGGCAAATCCTGATTTGTATTAGCAAATATCTCTGTACCATTGAACTCGCCCACATATATGAGAGTTTCTGAGTAGTGCTGGCACATCTGAATGATGTCATGCNGATCCAAGGTCAGGGTATTTTTTAATACAGTTTCAATTATTAGATATTCAAATCTCTGTCAAACAAAATGCTAGTCTTCTGGTCCTGACAAATATTTGTTATAAGGCTTGGAAGAAACCATGGGTAATAACTCAATCCTAGTTGAAGAAGGTGTGTTTTACCACCCTGCTCATTTTCTGTGCAGCTTTTTTGCTTTGTTGCCCAGGTACTGAGAG
>WEIV01001356.1:632756-668718 GCA_013390005.1 Calyptomena viridis | reverse complement strand
GAATGCCTATAAAAAAGAGGAGGCTCATCCCAACATCTGCCAAATCTTGGTTAATTGTCATCTGCGTCCCTTCAACCTACCTGTGAGAACAGGATAGTGTGTAGACACCAAGGGGAGAGAAAAACAACACTGACTTCTGTAGATATGCTGATTTACTACCTCGTGCCACATAAGGAAGAAAAACAAATGTTATTTCCTAGCTTGAAGCCAATAGCAACCTACTGCATATGCAGCATCACTTTCCGAGTCAAATTAGTCCTGTCGCCTGAAGTAAGCAAGTTTGTTGGGTTTTTTGTTTTTGTTTGGAACAGAAGGAAGAAAAATATCTAAAATAAAGAACAAATCTACAATATTTTTTGTTGCTCCGGGTACCACACATACACACATAGTGTCTTACAATATTTAAGAGAAATATTTAAGAAAATATTTGAGAGGATACTGCCAGTGCTTTTGTAAAAAGTATAATTTTTGGTATATCAGCGCATTGCATATCTCTGAATTTTCTTCTGCAGAAACGGTAAGCACACCATCTTAATTGTAATGTATTTCTTGAGGAGAAACTGTACCAGGTCCAGTGTAGGAGGTTAATCAACTGACAAGTATCAGAGTTTGTTATTCTCCTGTTTCTCCTTCCTGTTCAACCCATTTTTATAAAGACAGGATAAAACTACTATAAAAGCACATTGTGTTATAAAGCATACAACTGGAGAGAAACAGAACTTGGTCTTTTGTCCATTTGAAAAATTCAGTTATCTTAGTCATAAAAATGTAAGATGGAAATAGCAGGTTTTTATAGAAAATAAACTATTATCAGAAATAACAATACCAAGAAGCCTTTCTACTGGGTAGAGATTTTATACACTTAGCTATGTCCAGTCACAAATAATATATTCATAATATATATGTATATGCATATACACGCACTCCTAAAAATATATATATTGACACATACACAAAACAGACATTCATTCAGTAAGTGAAGTTTGATGGTTTTGTTCACAAGTTATTTGCAAATACTCTTTGCTCTATTAGAATATTATTTGGCTAATATTATGTTATGTCTCACTAAATTTTATTACCTATTCATTATAATTTTTTCTCTAAAATACACTGTGTGAATATTCATTTCTTGTGCTATCAGACTGGCAATTGACACCAGGGGATATTGTCCCTATCACGCAAACTAATTAACTCATTCAATCACAAAACTCATGAGCTCCACACAGAGCTCTACTTACTGCAGCTGAGCAAAACAGTTCCACTGTCAATACTCCCGTAGTCTTCACAGCTACTGCATAATAATCCATATTATTATATGAATCAATAAATTTGTCCTGTTTAGACATACTCAGTATATTCAGAAACCACAAAGATTAAATACATAAACATATCCGTGTAAAAGCAAATAGCAGGGTGATGAATGTTACCAAAAGCAAACGTTAGTACAGTATTAATAGAAATGGATGTTTCCATTTTACTGTGTAAAAATACTGCGTAATACAACTTGCTCACCTGTAAGAAGAGGAAAAAAAGCTTTCCAGCTAGAGCAGCAATTTATAAATAAATGTGGGGAGATTGTTGCATAACAATTCAACCTAAAATACTTCAAGTATTTACACCTATTATTTTTCAAAATGGTGTATTACATAGTCAATGAAAAGCAATTCAAAGTACAGATGAATTAATTCCATTGCCTCCTAAAGAATCTAATTAAGAACCCCCTTTCACAAACACACCGATCCACAGAATTAAATCCTAAATGTCATTTGTCACCTGAGGATGTAAATAAAGATTGAGGTCAACTGAAACATTCTCTTAATTCATGTTAATTAGTTATAACAGTTTCATTTAAACACAAACCTAAATATGAATCTTCTCAAATCAGGAGCATAGATGGACTAGTTTACCATATTGAATATCACTTGATGAACCCTTGATTGGCATGAACTAGAAGTGCACATTCAGGGCATTATTAAATAACAATCCAACTGAGCCTTGTAGAAAAGCTATACATGTTAATTAGTCGGAACCATTTCTGAAAGACTGTACCAAGTTTTTATGAGGTCCTCTCAAAATTATTCCACTTGCATCTTAAAAATTACGTAATTTCAGTAATGGAAAAGTATTTTTTTCCTATTTTTAGCTACAAAATGACAGTATAGTACAAGGAAATTGCATTACTTTCTATCAGAAAAATGGTGTTTGACTTTTCCACAAGGATACAAAAGCTTACCTAATTATTGAATAATTTCTATTGTAAGGAAAAGGGCATGCTTTCTGGAAATTCTTAACACTTATAAACATTAATAACTATAAACATTTAATTTTTAAGCTTTCAAGTCTACTCTTTTGTGAGAAGACATCCATTCCGTGGTACACCAGGCTACACACTGCAGTCAAAGCCACCATCCACCCCCCGCTGGAAACTGCTTACCAAAGAAAAGGTACGCATTACTTTCTCTTCCATGCCTGAACTATAGAATTTTGGGGATTCTAGACATGTTACAACCATCAATATCATCACCACCACCACCCCCTACCACTGGGGGAAAAAACCAAACACAACAAAACCAAACAAATTAAAAAAAAACATCTCAAACACTACAAAAATAGAGCTTTGCAAGAAAAAATGAGACGGGCTTATTTTTTTTAAATCCTTAAATTCCACCCCTTTTGGCTCAAATGCACAGAAGCAAAGCCACACATATCTACTCTGAAACTATGAGCAGAACATGATCTACTTCCATTCACCAAGAAAACACACTCAGCTTTTGACAAAGCTGAGACTTCCGATTCTCACCCCTATTAATCATCCAGCAACAAGTGAGAAGATGCCAGACAACTCACTTGGAGCACAGCTAGTTTTCCTAAGAAATAAGCTTCTGTCTCCAGTCACCCAGGGAACAATACAGGCAGAGCAAGCTTGGGTCCTGCCCAAGCTTGGCACTCCTGCACAACAACCTGGTTACACTTCTCCTGTGCCATCAGGTTGATTCAACTGGGAAGACAGACTTCTAAATTATACATGCACCAATCTCTGTATCAATTATTTATAGGAGTCGGTGAACCATTTCTTACACTTTGTGTCTCCAGAGAAATGAAATAATGAGAATAAACAGTCCAACAACTCTACAGAATCCAGTGACAAATTTCTGACAGATCTTTGAGAATACAGCCCACACCAGCCTACACACATACAGATTTTAACGTGCTTCAGCAAACAGAAAAGGAAGTCTTCTACTTCCCCTCTCATACAAGAAATACTTTAGTAAAAAAATCACACTCTTTTGGGACAACTTTACAGTGACAGATTGATGAAGTAACCCATCTCCTAGAGAAGAAATAAACATCTAAAATTAATTAAATGTTCCAGCATTTAGAACAATTGGAAAAAGGAAAGCTGCAGTGAGAAGAGCAAAAGAAATGTACCTTACTTTTGAGACCATACTGGCAGAGCTTGGAAACGATACATTAAAAATAAGTGTTTCTGACAGTATTTTTCTACTTAAAACATAAGAGCTTCCACAACAGAGGAGAATCATCCAGTCTCTTCTATGGACAAATTTCAGTGTTTCACGTAAGTTCATCATTATTTTATGGTAAAGCTCTTGCTAAGCTCTTTTATTAAAAAAGTACCCCTAAAATTATAGGCTCGACCACATATTTTTTTTATTTCATTGGGGAATCTGAGCTAGACAAGCAACCAGGTCATGGGATGCTGGGTTGAAGGGCAGTGCATTTGATCCCCACCCCAAACCTGCTTTTAATGATGATCAACAACCATTAAACTAATACGATAAATACTTATAACAACTTTGTTTTAATGCACTTTGTTCAGATCTGTTGTTGTCTCAACCCTTTCAGATCCTCACTGGGCACCAAAAAGGAGTGTTGTGATCTAATCCCAGCCAGCAATTACACAACATCCTGCTGCTCACTCCCCTACCTGCTCCTCTCTGGGCTGGGAGTTTTGGAAAGAAAAAAATAAACCTCATGGTTGACATAAGAATATAAAAATTGAAATAAAATAGTACGATAATATTAAATATACTAATTTTAATGATGGGGGGAGGGGGAGAGAAAGAGCAACAAACTCAAGAGAAAGAAGTGGTATACAACACAATTGCTCACCATCCAGCCCATCCCTGAGCAGTCAGACCCCTTCAGGGTAATTCCCACAGCTTATATATTGGCCATGACGTTCTATGGTTCTGAATATCCCTTTGGCTAGTGTTGGAGTTNTAGCAACACACGTTCTGGTATGTTAAACCCTGGTTTGGGTGGCATGCTGAAGTGTGATAAAGCTCAATAAACAGCAAGAAAAACTGAGAAGCTGCGAGTTTTATTCCTTTATCTGGTACCGGACTTTGATAATAAGAAGAGGTACTCTAGCAAACAACCAAAGAGTATCTCAAGAGGCTAGTTTGTGTCAGCTGACCTGGCTGTGATCCCTGACCTCCCTCCCAGCTTTCTTTGCAGTTCCTCACTAGCAGAGCATGCAACACCAAAAAGTCCTTGACTTGGGGTAAAAACTATAGCCAAAACATTATCCTCATCCTAAATCCAAAAAACTGCTCTGTACCAGCTACTAGGGAGAAACTTAGCTCTGTCACAGACAAAACCAGGACATGAGTGTTATCCCAAATAAACCAGGTCAATCCAAATGTAGAAAATCCTTTTGTACTTTCTTACCTGTTTCAGGAAATTCTTGAGCACTTTGCTGTGTAAAGGCTACACCTACACAGACACTTAAACAGATGCTGAAATTCCACATAAGGTCCTGGTACTTGCTTTTCTTCTCCTGCATGCTGGCTGTGGTTCTCTCTCACTTTACCCTTACAAGCACAGTGGGTTTTCCAACAGTAATAATCCCACTAAACAGAATCACAGAATATTTTGGGCTGGAAGGCTGCTTAAAGATCAAATATTTCCAACCATGGGCATTCCAACCATTCCCAGCCATGGGCAGGGACACCTTCCACTGGAGCAGGTTGCTCAGAGCTCCATCCAACCTGGCCTCGAACAATTCCAGGGATGGGGCACCCACAACTTCTCTAGGCAACCTGTTCCAGTGCCTCACCACCCTCATGGTAAAGCATTTCTTCCTAATATCTAATTTAATCCTACTCTGTTTGAAACCATTCTACCTTGTCCAGTCATCACATGTTCTTATAAATAGTCCCTCTCCATCTTTCTTGTAGGCTTCTTTCAACTACTGGGAGGATGCAATTAGGCCACCTCAAAGCCTTCTCCAGGCCGAATAATCCCAACTGTCTTAGGCTTTCCTCATAGGGCAGTCAAGCTGCTTTTGATGCAGCCCAGGATGTGGCTGGCTTTCTGGGCTGTCAGAGCACATGGCCAGCTCATGTCCAAAAACCCACACGCTAAACTGATGAAGAAAAGATGAGACTCAATTCCCGGTTAATCATGTAGTGAAAAATAAGGGAGAAGATACATATCACCATTATCATCCTTAACTATGTATTTAGAGAATAACTCACACTCTAACACTTCCTCCCTGACACCTTTTCTCCTACTATTCTTTGTTAGATTCCCATCCTATGGACAGCATCCATATTCAACCTGAGAAAGTAGATTTTGTTTGGCATTTGGATCTCTAAAAGCAAAAAATTATTTCCTATTACTCCTTCATTATTCACACAGGTTTTATATGTATACTTTGTTACAATCACTACCCTGTAAACTCTATAAAGGAATAGTATTTACAATATACTGATATTTCTACTTTCATTTACGCAGATTTTGTAATGAAAAAAATAATCACAGTCTCTCCACGGTGCTTATTCCACTTGTAAAAGGACTGTAGGAGATATGTAAGTCAATTACATTTTATTTTTCAAATGGTAATTTTTTTTCAGAACTCCTTTGCAGTAACCACACAACACGAATGTGCATCTCCTCATCTCTGAACATACAGATGGAAAATGTAGGTCTTTACCTTCCTTTAAAAAAAGCCTCAAACAAAAATATAGTATTCGTATCTAGTTATGCATCCTATATAAACATTTGCAATTGATCACGCTACAGTTCTATTGTCTCTGCAACAAAGACCATATGTGCCTAATAATTTTGGCTGCCCAAATTGCCATGCATCTCCTGCTGCAGAAATACTGAAATTTATCTAAGACAGGCTGTATCCATCAACAGGTCTCAGCTGAAGCTGCCCTGCTGTTCAGTACTAACTGGAACTCAGTCTCGTTCTATGTTGTTCAACACAAAAACAAAGGAATATTTGAATCTCAAAGCCATCATAATTCAAATCAAATTTCCCTGATACCTCATGGGTTCTTACTTTAATTTGCAAGACACATTAACTGGCAGTCACCGTGCAGCCGCATGTTTAATCTATTTTTACAGATTTTAAGATAGAGAACATCTTTGACTTACAAATTAGTTTGGGGCTTACAAGTCTCTCTCTCTGCTTTATCCTGACAGCTGATATCAAATGGGACATTCAAATGAAGTATATCAAAATCTGGAGGTCATTTTCCAGGGGATATCCCTCAGCTTGGAAACAATATCCATTTTCCCAGATCTACAGCTTAATGTTCTGCATAAGCAATAAGGGTTATCACAACAGTTTTTATAAAAGCTTGTTTGGATATTGAATCAGTGAGACAAGTTGTTTTTATTATTTTATGCTCCTCAGCAAACCTGATCCAGGGATAAGGCACACTAAATTGGATATCTTTCCTTGTCTGCAAAATAACAATGTGGAACCTGCAGCTTTCTGAAATTTCACAGAATCACAGAATAACTGAAGATGGAAGGCTCCTCTAGAGGTCATCTGGTGTAATCTCCCTGCTCAAGCAGGGCCACCTAGAGCAAGCTGTCCATGGCCATGGTCCAGGTTTTGAATGCCTCTAAGGATGAAGATTCCACCACCTCTCTTGGCAATCTGTGCCAGTGCTCTGTCAAGCTTACAGAAAAAAGCATTTTTCCTCATCTTCAGAGAAAACCTCCAGTGTTGGATGGAAAAGCTCTCATCTCAACTGTTTCCAGGAGTGGTGCCTGGCATTTCAGACCTGTCTGTTGCTACAGATGTCTGGTGAACTGGACTCGTGTCTGAACCTGGTCACCATCACCAGACATGTCCTGCTCACCTTACTTGGGTACTGAGGAACTGTGCTCTTGCTGGCAAGATCCTGTGCACGTCATGCTGTCACCTGAGCTCCCTCTTCCTATTTGTCACTAGATTTTAGTGCCTCATCTCCTGGTTGAATAACACAGAGTAACAACGCAAACAACTATGGAACTTGTAAAGTAGAAAAAAGATACTCACACAGTGAAGGAATCAGGGGGAGCTGAGACTCTCCTCAGGTCAGCAGACTGCACTTTATGGATACTATAAGTCAGCAGGAAATGAGTGGCCAGGAGAAAAACACCACAGGGTGGACAGACAAGAAAAAAGGCAGAGGGAAGAGAGAGAGAGACAAGGAGTCGAAAAGAAGAAAGAAAGAGAAAGACATACAACATTTAAACAGAAACAAAAGGAATGTGTCACATAAAAGTTGAATGAAGAGACATGCAGAGCTCTGAGCTCACACTAGGAAGCCAAGAGCAACAGAAGACATGCAAATGGAGAAAATCACTGCTACGTGGCACACAGGAGCTTTCCACAGGCACAAGTAAGGAGGACCAATGACCAGCTAGGCACATGACTATACAAAAAAGATGAGTGTCCCCAGAATTTCTTCCACACAGATAGTGAAAAATTTCGAGGCAACTGACTTTGGAAGCAGGTCCAGAAAGGCAAACAAACATCAAAGCAAATGTCTGAATGGATGGAATTGCCTCCAAAGGTTGACCATCTTTAGCTACTGTTTAAGAAAAAGAAATACCCTTACTGAAGATTTTGTATCCAAAATGACAAAGTGCTGTTTCCATTCTTCTTTCACATACCTTAAGGAAACATGTGCTTTACATATAGTGACTCCCAATACTAGCTCTCCTTTCATGTTTATACTCAAATGGTCTCTTTCTTTCTCTCAAGTGTAGGGAATATGTTTTATCTATAAGCTCTTCCCTCTTCTTTCTCTTCCGTTATGCAGGACACTCTTCCTCAACCCAAACTAAAAGTCAGTGAAAGCAACAGAAGATGTTTTGAGGTTCAGAAAGTGTTTGTTAACTGGAACTTACTGAGAAGTATGCTAATCAGGAGTTTCTAATCAGAGAATCATTTCTGGAAAAATTGAACCACAGTTTCTCTTCCTATTCCCCATAATTTTTGGTATAGCTCACAAGAACCACATCCTTGGCCTGATCACAGAAAGTCAAGCTGTATCTTATCTCTTTCACATGCTACTGTGATCAATAGTGGAGAATAAGAATATAGCCAGCAAGAGTTCTAAGGAAAGGAGTTAAAAAAACCAAAACATGAAAAAAACGAAACACAAACCTCCAGAACAAAATTGAACAAGATTAAAAAAAAACAAACAAAACGAAAACAAAGATAAAAAACACAAACACCCAAACAACCACAAACAGAAAAAGTGTGAAACTTCTTCAAATTAAGTCTTTTTCTACTTATGACACTGGACTAACTACAACTCCAAAGAGCAATTCCACTGCTCTTCTTATCTAGCAATAATATAACAGTAGACTATAATAGTAACTATTCATTACTGACACACACAATAATTTCTAATTGCTTTCCTGGCAAGTAGCTCAAGAACAGCTGTTTAATCATTAGGGATAGCTCCAGACCTACTTCCTTATCTCCACATCTAACATTCAAATGATAGTCATAAAAGAACAATCTATCATATTCAATCAAATATAAGGCTTTCTGGGAGATTTCAACGGAACAAGGAGATATATTTCAGCTATAAAGTTAAGAAAAGTAGATAAATATATTTAATTGAAAACTATTTTTTTTCCCTCTTGTGCAATACTGCAAATGAGCATTATATTGTATTAACTTCTTACGACACTAATATGCTTCCTAGACTTTAACCTTTAACGTGCCATTTACTTTTCTTCACACTGGAAAATTCAATTCCTCTCTCCTTCCTCTTCTACACTTGAGAGCAAAATACATACACAGATATATAGAGATATAGATCTAAATATATATATACAGCATTTATGATATGCGAATCTAAGACTATATCTCAGATCTAGAGATCCTGACAGATCATATATATTTTCCCAAGACACAGGTCTGCAGAAAAATACCTCACCCAAATCAAAGAACTCTGACAGCCATTTAGTGTACTGTAGGACATTTAAATCAAGCTAAACCATAAAGAATAAAGTTTGAAGTAAAGCAGTGTCTTCCACTAGATATACAGTATACAATTGAAAGAAAGAGGCTACTTTCAAGATACCTGAAGAGAAAAGATGGGCTTAAGACCTTGTCTTTTTTTTCCAGTTATGTGAAGTAGTCTAGTGAAAGGTATTACATCCCTCCATAAAACTTGCCTCACCATTACAACTGCAAAGCAAAGCTCCATACCCACCTCCCCAGAAAAATTAAAGCCTCACTGCATAGGTGTTCAAAATAAATGTGGATCCTTGGTAACTTCAGGCCTTTAGCTCAGTTTCTTTGTATACAGGATAGACTGTTTTTCTTCACTTTTAGAATGTACAATGAAAACAAAGACACTTACAATGTCACTCATTTTAGTAGCAATAAAAACCTATACAAGAAGTAAAATAACCACATCTACAAAACTATCTAAAATAATCTAACTTATTTTATTGGATGGCTATTTTCATAGGCCAAAATTTGAATATTTAGGGTTTTGTATTAAAAATATCTCTGCGGTTCTTATAAATAAAGTTTAATTATGAAAAGGAATGTTAGTCCTGTGTTTTCACATATCCCTTGTTTCCATTTTTAGCCTTTCTCTATTCATCTTCAAAATACTCATTTTTCATTTGTGTTTCTATGCTGAGGGAGGGTCTACAAAGTACACACAGCCCTTTTTGGACCTTCAGGTCTTTTTCCATGAACAGTGCCAGGCAGCATGTTTCCACAAGAGAGACTATAAAATGTCCTGAGTAGTTCTTGATTGTGGCAATTTCTCACAGAGTCTCCAATGAAGCTTAAAAGCAGATCAATAAAGTTGAGAAAATAAATGAAAATAACTTCAAAAGGAACAGCATACATATGCAGAACTGTAAGAAGGCAAGAGGCACACTGCTGAGCCTGCACAAACCTCTCAAAATAAACAACAGAAAGATACAGCACTAGTTTAAAAGCAAGACAGAGGGTATCCCAGAAGATAAAGAATAAAAGAAAGTCAGGTGAGTATTTACAATACAGCAGAAGGAGAGTTCAGAAGATGTGATTTTTTAAAATTTATTTTTCAAATGCTCTGCACGTCTAGTACATGCAAAATCAATCACCAAATATGCTGCCACAAACGGGCCTCCTGCCATCAGGACATGCATGTATCCAACTCACTCATTCAGCAGAGGCATAGATGTTCTCCTCTTGCTCTTCTGCACCATGTTGGCTTGGTTCCTTAAGGAGATCCGAATGAGAGAGGGAGCCAATCGACATGGTTCGCCATCCACTTGCATGGGGATAGACTTGTATGTTAAAAGTGTCACCTCACGGCACTGGTGCAACCTCTCTCCATGGCCACCCACCTGGAGAGCAGCCTGGAAGAAAACAGAAAAACAAACAAACAGAAACCAAATGAATTCCAGGCAGGAAAGAAAGAAAAGACAATTCAGAACAGAGAGTTGAGGAAGTTAACAAATCCAAAATGCAGCTTTGATGACAGCATCCATTACACAGTGCTCCAAGCCTAAGACGTACTAAAAGAGCACAATGATTCACCCAAAAATTGCAAAGCAGTACTTAAAATTTCATAAAGGAAAGTGGTGGCCAACAAGCAGATATCTAAACACATGCATTGCATGTATCATTACCTACATATGCACATCCATGCATGCACAAATGAATATCTATGTTCATTCTTTCAGGTTTCAATTTGTTTTGCTTGGTTTGTTTTTGCACTAACAGTAATGCTAATAACTATTTTCTCTTTAAAGTGGCAACCCTAATTAAATACAACAGAAAAAACAAGACAGAAAAAAATTATTTCCCCTTCCTTAGCAGAATAGTCCTTAATGTGAATAAGATCAATTCAAAATCTTTATAATGAAAGCTTACACAGTAAGTCAACCTCTACATTAGACAGGCTGAAAAGAGCAAGCACAAGGACCTTGTTAAAAACAACTAAATATCATGTTTAAGAATTCATTTCAAAGAAATTAAGCAAGGAAGACAATAAGCAGATCCTTTAAGTTCTAGGCAGACCTGTTTGGGCAGAAACGTATTTTTCTAATGAGTATGACTATTACGTGGCTATTAACTCTCATCTATCAGATTCAGGGAAAAAAATTTTATATTTATGCAGTACCAACAGATAACAGCCTAAACATGAATCAAGACCTTAATCCGTCTCTGATTTGCCTGAATTTCTCTTTGAGGAAAAAAACACCATTATCATAGATATTTAAAGGAAATAATATGCACCGAGAGGAGGTCACATGACAAATAAACATGTGAGTTTAGTGAAAACAGGCTTAGTCATCTTAGTTTTAACTTAGTTCACACAAGACACAGCAGCAACAAAGGCCTAAGAGTATGGATTTAAGTGTGATTTATGAAAGCCTGTCAGAAAGCCCAGACATGGTCCTTCTGTTGGCCACACTAAGTTCAAGCTGCAGTGCCTTATGTAGATAATGCTAGAACAGGGATAACTACCAACTCTCTGACTGCATTTAATCAGGCTCCTCAGGATTCTGTCACTGGGTTTGACCACTGTGGTAAGCAGGACAGCAGGGTATTGACAGAGAGATTGCCTTTATGGTAACTCAGTTTTAGTTCTGTTTAAGGACAGCATTGACAGAAAGTGCACTGACAAAATTGTTGGCTGAATTTCCTTTCCCTAGCAGAATAAAAAGGAGAGATAACACTCATGCCATAAATACTAATAAGTTCTGCACAGCTATTACTAAAGTTTCATAAGACTATTTAATTGGAAACTGTACAGGCATATAATTTTATATAACATTTCACATTTATTTCCATTAGCCAGTTATAAAAAAGAAAAAAAAAAAGGCACTTTTATGCCATAGATTGAAATATACAAAAGTTAAAAAGAAAAAGCAGTATTTATTTCATCATAAAGCATTCCCACATTAAAATCACGTCAGCATGCTGTTCTTATTGGACTGCTCTTTCTGTAATAATCTTGCCATTTAACTTGGGAGCATTGCACCTGCAAATTAGTCATATTTTGGGAAGAATACATTTTCATTATTAAATAACACATCTTTTATTGGAAAATTACAATTTGACTCTGTCATTTAGCAGCAAAGCAGGCTTTCGCTGTAGCTGACTACGTGGAAACACACCTGTCTTGAGTAACAAGGACAACTTTGCACTCTGTAGTGTTGCCCACAGAGTTCAGGGTCTGGCAGCACCTGCAGGAAGAGGAGCATCTGCAATGTACTCACCAGTGAGGCCATGGTGAACCCAATGACCTCAATGTAGCCATCATCATGGCGCTGAGGCTCAAAGTCTCTGTGATCTCCAGGGTTCCCCCAGGGCATTGTGCCAGCACAATACCTACAGAAAGAAGTTTGGAAAGCAAGTTTGAGAAAGCAGTTTGCCCCGGGGGTCCTGACTAGTAGCCTATTAGCCTGTTCTGCCTGTTTCCAAGCTAATAAAACTTCCACAGATCTATCCACCTAAATCTTTATCATGTTCCTCTGTGTGAGGAAAATGGGGAAACACCAGGAAATAGGTAACAGAGCAGCAGCGCTTTGTTTTCCCTACTTGTTGGATTCCTGCAGGTGACCTGTTGGGCCATAAAGCTGTTTTGCCCCTATTCTAGGCAGGCAGGGGGGTTCGGCAGCAATTCCAGTCTTGGAGCTCCATTTCCTCTCCCCTGCTAGGTCTAACAGCACAAGGAATGCCAAACATTGCATAGCTTGATGAGGCAGGGAGAAATAAGAAGCAGAAACAGATACAGCTGTGGCATCTGTCTTTTCTACTATTAAAGAATGGATGTAAAAGTGATCTAAGAGTGATAGAAGGGGGAACTCTGGGAGGTGATATCAAGTAGAAGCTCGCAGTGAGGGCAGTGCAGGACTCAAGAGATCGACTGCTTGAGACTGCATATGGAGCAAAGTGGTAGACTGTCTAAAGCAGTGGTCTCCAAATTGGGGTGCACACACCACAGAATGTGTGAGAAAAATCCACAACTGACAAGACAACTAGTGTGTGAAGAAAAAAGTTGGTTTTATTTTTAATAAATATGAAAACAAACATTAAAATAAGTGCTTGTTTCATCTTTATGAAATCCTTTCTTAATTTATTATTGGTGTTTGCTTTATATTATATGTAATGTTAGTATAGTGGTACATGTATATAATTTATAAATAAATATACGTATATTGGGGTGGCGCTCAAAAGATTTTTACTGACAGGGGATGCACAACCAAAATAAGTTTGGAGACTACTGTTCTAGAAAACAGGAGGTCAACAACTTTCAAGAATACATTATATTTATATTAGTTTACACGTTATAACATGTTAAAACCCAGCACTTTTAACAGTTTGTTGTTCCTCTACTGGAAAAATATTGATCCTTCCCTCCAGTTCTGCCCCCTACTCCCTCCTTCCTTTCTTTCACACTTTGATTCTAATTAACAGATCAGACATTTGTATATTTTTTTTACTATCTTGTTTGCAGGTTAGGTACATAACTTTTGAAAGTGAGTTTTATTAAGCATTTCTAGTGTATTAGGGTATTCAACTTTTTGAAGGATGATTTCAGTGCACTCTGATGCCATTCTGCATTGCTAATTAGCAGTATTTTAAGCGCCCAGCTCTCACTAAGGTAGTTCAGTGGCAATATGCTTCCTGCACCCAGTCTAGTACAACTGGTAGGTCTCTTTTAAAAAAATTTTTTTTTTTCTTTTACAACTCCAAGCATCCATCTTGAGCTTACCTGGGTATGTTTAAAAACACTATACACTGGAACTTCAGCTCCTGGATCTTTGGAGTCAGGTCTGTACCATCACACTACAAAGCCAAAGTGACAGAGCACAGAGAAATTGCTGAATGGAGCCACAGACAAGAGAAGTGTTGCTGCTTTGTAACAACTTTCCCAAGACTTTCCTTGGAATGTGTTGCAAATGTCATGCTCAAAACTGAAAAGTAACAGAGCCATTAAACTCTCACCTCACTCTCTCTCCACCCCCCATGCCCACCCCCTTCCCACAATACTATGACATAATTTCTTATACTTACCACAACTTTAACATGCTTGGATAAATCTCTTGAACTTCTTTGTAGAAAGTCTGTAAAGGCTGCCTGCAAGAGAAATAAGTGCAGGAATTGTCATCAGCACTTCCTCTCTTTTCTTTCCCCATTTCTTATCCCATCACAGAGCTAATTACCAAGATGCCAGTCTTTTGTCAAACTTATTCTTGTAGAAGATGTGATTTTTCAGTTAACCTCTCAAAAGCAGAAGTATTATAATTAAAAAAAAAAAAAGTCCTTGGACACACAAGGACTTAAGTGCAAATTCTTGCTCACATGCTTGTTTCCATGTTTAAGGCACATAGGTACATGGGAATCATCATCCAGAAAGACATTATGTGTCATTCATTATCAAACTAGCATTTCTCTCTTAATAACTTTATTCTAAATTGTTGTCCATGTACCTCCTGAATGCACAATTGGGTAATTTTATTTGCATATTCACACATGAAAATTAATCACCCCAGATATCTGATCCCTTTGCTTTCCATGACCCTACATCCAAGACTGCTCCTCAAAGCTGCAAGCCAAAACTTCAGGAATTCCTCAAGGAAAGCCGGCATCGATGTACTTCCCAAACCCTGAAAGAAGTGGAGCAGTTTCTTGAGAAGCTTATGAGCCAGAAGCAGGGGGACCAAGATATGACCAATACTATGTCCAAAGCAGTGGCAGTTCTCTCACCTGCTCAGCTCTGTATAACAACAGTACTCCTGGCACTTTTCAACAGACACCTGTGTGTGGCACTGCCAGAAACAATGTGTGTACTAGAAATTGCAACAGGCAAAATAAACTGGCATGAGCTCCTGGTGTGACAGAGTGAGGGGGAAGGTACTTAAAAAACATTCAAGCAACTAAGATCATTCTGTAAGACAAATCACAACTCACCCCTGCATAAAACATTTTGTTTCTAAATCGGCTGTTGAATTTCTCTGGATTTGCTTCTGTGAAAGAATAAAAAAGAAAAATATGAACACCCTAATCAAACAAATAGAGTTCATTATGCCTTCACATTCCCTGATAGGACATTAGTGCTTTTAGAACATGTCACTCAGTGAAAATAATAATGTAAATATATTTTTCCTGCATGAGTGTCCCTACATGTGCCTTTATCTGCTATCAGATTTAAAACTTTGATATTGAATTCTTCCCCTTCCCTGTAGAGAGTGAAAGTAGATGGAAACATGAACAAAGAGGTAACAAGAATTCAATCAGTTAATTTAACACCTTTCAGACTACTCATCTTATGATCCCTCAGTAAAATGTATGAGACTTCTTTTTTTAGCAATGCAGAAAAAATCTCCAGGAATTATTAGAAATTTATGAAACACTAACCCATGCTTTTAAGCAGGAGAAAACATTAGTAAATTACAAGATGAAACAGCCACTTAAATTCTGATGTGTTTAAGAGCTACTGAGGAAAAGACATTTCTACCCAAATACTCCTGCAGCAAGGAAAAAAAACAAACACAAAACTGGTTACTTCAAAACCTATTTAGAATGCCATTTCATTTTGATTATATTTCAAGTGATGGAGAATTTTAAGTCTAGTAGTAATGCACATCAAATGGTTAATTATTTTCACTGTTAAAGTAAATGTAGGGGATTCCTATCTTGAAATTTTCAGTCTTCAGCTGCCGTATCTTATTATACTTCTCTGTCAGATTAAAGAGCCTTCAACCATCAGTTATCTTCTCCTTGAGTAAATACTTACAGCCTGTGATTAAATAGCCTCTTAACCTTCTTTCAAATAAGCTAAATGGAGTTTCTTTAGTCTCCTCATGTAAGGCATGTTTCCTAGAATATGGGTCATTCTTGGGCCTCCTTGGGAGCTGCTTTCCTAATTTGTGGCATCCTAAGATTTTGGAGCAGACCTTCTGACACTGTATTCAGTGGTAATACAATCCACCCTTGCTCAGCGATTCTCTAGTGAAAACAACAACCTACCTTGAGGATAAAGCATCACACTGGTATGAACACATCCAAATTACTTTTCAAATGGCCACTTACTTCTAGTAACAATACTTCTAGTTCTCTTTGAAGTCACTACATCTCACAATATAAGGCTTCATTTTGCAAGATGAGTGCTTGAGGTTTCTGATTTGATTGCTTATTCAGTTACTGTATCATCCTTTTGTGTCCCCGGTGAGTTAAACTCAGTCAGGGCCACTTCTACTTCAAACAACTGAAGTGCATGAGTAAGTCTCATCTCGCTTACTGAGCTCACAGCTCTTTGCAGAAAGTCTCAACACCCAATGTTAAACAGCTGAAAGCTTTTGAAGCCTTAGTGTCTCTGCTGCATGTTCTCTATGTGACCATCTATGTGACAGGGATGTGACTATCCCTGATGGCTCCAGACAGCAGCCACCAGAGCACTGGCTCTTACATGGCTCCTATGACAAATGCTCACTATAAACGAAGTCCCAGTTTGGAACAGAAAAGGAACCTTTCTGAGTTCAGGGACTCAGCAGTCCCTCAACATATTGCTCCTACTTCTGACATGACAGATGAGCATGAGTTAAGAGAAAGGACTCATTCTGTGGTGTGGAATAGAGCCTAAAGTTGATTAGAATGCAAATCCGATTGGAGAAGTAAATTACTGACTTCATATCCAAGGCTCACTCCATCCTCACCGTTCTCTAGCCATCAAGGGAGTAGAAAAAGGAATGTGTTAGACTGGAGAGGGGGGGGAAATGTACTGAAAATGGACAGTCCTGCAGAGCTGAGGGATCAAACAGCATGTCGGCAGGCATAAAGTGAATTGCATCTTCCATGCTTTACCAAAGCATAATGATAGCAATGGAAGAAACTGAAAAGAATTGCTACCTAGAACACTTCCTGAACCAGCAGAGCTAAGTACATGAGGCTTGAATCCAACCCTCAAGTCTCAATCCTATTAGTCACAAGAAAAGTGTAGAAGTTGCCATGGAAAAAGCCACATTCATGTACAGGTTCCTCTCAGATGTTGCAATAACTGCTTATTCTAAATATAACAGCTGACCAATCTCTACTGTATAAAGTGCTGTGCTAGGCTGAGAGTTCATATCAATTTATCTTATTTTGGTTCGCAAGCATGGCATTCATTTGTTTTAATACTATATGTGATTTCAATCGCTCCACGTAGGCAACTGCATACAGCCACTTAATGGCCCAAGTGTTACATTTTGCTACTCTTACTAAGAATTTCTCTGCATTGTCAACAACCGTAAATGAGAAAAAAATCTGCTTTGCACTGCTTATTTCGCAGAACCATAGAATACTTTGAGTTGGAAGGGGACTTTAGAGGACATCTAGCATCTTCAACTAGGTCAGGTTGCTCAGAGCCTTCTCATCGAACCTGACTTTGAAAGTTTCCAGGGACAGGACATCCATCACCTCACTGGTCAACCTATGCCAGTGTTTTGCCATCCTCATTGTTAAAAACTTCTTTCTTATATCTAGTCTAAATTTACTTTCCTTTTGTTTCAAACCATTACTCCTTGTCCTATTGCAATGGGCCCTAGTAAAAATCTGGGGCTGCAATAAGGTTTCCCATGAACCTTCTCTTCTCCAGGCAGAACGACCCCAATTTCACGTGAAAAACAATACAACTCACACACCAGCAAGGCCTCAAAGGCTGTAAGCTTTCCTCTCCTAAAATACATAGGATTCACTCTATATTTTAGGATTTGAGAAGATAAGGAAGACACATCAGCAGTAAAGACTTGTGCTACAAAAAGCTCTCCTGGCCACACACACTCAGACACACAGCTTGCTCTACCAAGTATTTTTTCACCCACGTAAATTTTTAAAACACTGTCATGTCTGGAATAACATTCATTCTTTATAGGACTCCATAACTTCATTATTAAGTAATGCCTCCATTAAATGAGAAAGTAGCCATGCATTTAATCTATACAGTATATTCACAGTCACATTAGCAATGCATAGTGATATGCACTCATAAAAAACATACATACAGCTGTCATCACTTCATTCCTGTGCCCTTTTGTGGCCCCTCATTATTATTCCTAAATATTGAAGCAGCCTTAAACATAATAAAATATGCATTAGCTCATTCCATCATCTCTCCTGCTCTTTATTTAGCCTGGCATTAGAGTGCTATCTTTTCATCTTGAAATTATAACCTGATAGTATGACAATGAAGATAAAGGAGGCTATGTTTCAGAAAAATACCTGCATATGAAGTCAGAACGACCAAAAGCTGAACATAAACAGCTTAGCAAGGTCTGTTTTTACAAGAACTCCTGCCTAAACCGTATAAATAAAGCAGTTCACATCAGTGCAAAGCCCATCCATTAAGCCACATTTCAATCTGTATGAGGTGGTAAAGCTGCCATTTGTCAGGGGACAGACAAGATGCTATGGCTGTTCAAATTCCTGACAATTCTGTGGACATTAAGATCTTTAACTTTGATAGAGACACTCTGATCTGTACGAAGTCCAATTATATTGAGCTATACACATCCATAGACTACGACTCTTCAGTTTGGGAACACAATTATCCTCCTGCTACTTCCAATATTGCAGCTCTTCTTCCTCCCTCCATCTCTACACTTGCACCTGACTTTTTTGTTTTTCTTTCTCTTATTCAGACAGTCCTGCATCATCACTAACTTTCTTTGTGTCTGTACTTTCTATCTCCTGTATAAGATCTAAAACTTCGAAAAGCTTCCCTTTTAGCCCTTTTGCTCCAGTAAAAGCCAGTCTTCCTTGTACTTTTTTCATTTTTTTTAATCATGAAGTCCCTTGGAAACTCATGATACATACAGGAAGAAAGAGTGATTGAATTATAAGAACAGAATGTTAAACCCAATTCCATTTCTAACTCATAAAATAACTGCCCATTCACAAGATTAAGGAAATAAAAATTTTCTATTACCTCTAGATTCATGGAACTCCAGCGTAACATGTGCATCAAATCCAAGGCTGAAGTAATTATTGAAGACATTGAGGGGAAGCTGTAATTAGATAACAAAAACAGATGTAAAAATAACATGAATGAAACATTTCACGACACACCAGGGATTAACTACTTTAAACCCGGCATGTCATGAAAACCTACTAAGAACAAGGTGGGACATATCAGGGAAATGTAAGCACAAGGTTGCTCTGAAGGTTAGTAATGGCTTGAGGAAGATGATCAGATACAGGAGCCCAAAGAACACAAACACATCTACTGTGCTTTATGATCATATATGTAACTTTGTAAACACATCAAAAGCTCTTTATGTGGTCACTGAGACTTCCCATAAGGCTGTACCACTTAACATGGTGTCAATAGAAAGGTTTTCATAATTGCTGGCTCTTCAAGCTCAGCATGGCAAATGAAACTCAAACTGTGTTCTTCCTACTTCAAATATAACCAGGAGCAATGCAAGTCCCAGAAAAGAAGCCCTAATTCTACTGAGGATGGATGAGGCAGGGAAGCACACGTCTGGCCTCTTCATCATTACACATGCCCAGCAGGGCTGTAGAGAGGCAACAGTACCATCCAACAGATAAGCTTGAAATTATAACTGAGAAGAGGAAAATGGTTCACAGATTCAGGTTTTTTTTTTTATTATTGTAGCACTTTCAACAGCTCCAGTCCAAATGAAATATTACTATGTGATTCCCTCACAAAAATTTTCCCACTCTTCAACTATCAAGGTACACTAATGGAGATTACATGGAGACCCACACACAAAGAAGTTAAATACAAAAATACACTACACCTTGCTGTAAAGTAGGAAACAGCTGGTATCCATTAGCAAAATCCTAAGGAATAAAATTTTACATCCTGTTTTTAGTTTTGTCTAATTTGGGAATGGATGGTAGTCACAGGGTTGCTTCTCCTGCAACTAGAGAAAAACAACAATGATCTTTCTGATAAAATGCTAGGGATTTTTTTCCAGGATTTAGTCCTTGACATAAATGTACAATGCCTGGGAGTTACAAACAATAAATAAATGCATTACATTTCACACAACTCTGGAATCACTGACATATGAAAAGAGCCAAAGAAAGAGATGCAAATAGAAAATTAAAAAGGTTTAGAATTCCCCATACGGCTTATGATATAACCCAAAGATGTTCATAAACATCCTCTAGCTTCCATGGAAAAAAGTAGGTTCTAACCTTACGTGCCCCATCTTCCAGCTCATCCTGGGGCAAATCAGGGTTGCGCTCAACCTGAAGATTCCAGCGGTCCAGCTGGACAATGGTCCCATCTTCTACATGGCAGAGGATCTTGGACACTGGCTCATCTGTGTAACCCTGACAGCAGAACGTGACCAGAGTATCAGCCACAGATGGCAAAAACAAATCAAGCCATTCAGTAATTACCTGGCAGATCTCCCTGCTTTCACCCAGGCCTAAAACACCAGATCAGAGATTCCAAAGACCCTTACTAAATTTTGATATATCAAGCATTTTAACAAGCACAAATCTAGGGCAAGCAAAGTAAGACCACAAGGAGAGGAACTCAAAGTATATTTGCGTTGTCTGGAATAACTCCAATGCTATAGTCAAGGATAAACAAAGAGAAATAAAGTTTAAACTATGCTTAAATTAGAAGCCTGCGTATCTCCTCATTACTTGGCTTGATATACTAGATACATCTATGTACACTTTTATTACAACTACATCATCAGTAATTCAAAATCCTAGACTGGAAATTTAAACAATCCGTTATGCCTAAGTGAAGCTGACATTGGACACAGCCCTGTCTGCTAGCCTTTTAGCCCAAAGGAAGTTCCACCTCACACAACTAAATCCAAGCTGCAAGGTGAGAACCTATTAGGGCACCCTATTAGGTCTTTACCCCACCCCATCCTTACCCCACCCCAGTTGAGGGTGCGAGCAAGGTCATTCCCAGTGCCAAGTGGAAGGACAGCCACAGGAGGTGGAGGGCTGAGTTGCAGCTCATCAAGGATGGAGAGGATCCAGCCCACCTATAAAAAGGGAAATGCAGAGAACTGTGAGTCAAGAAGATTAAAAGGAAAAAGACATATTTTGATCATATTATATTCTTCTTCACAGAGAGGATCAAGTAGAAGGAATGTAAAAATGAATAAAAAATAATAATGGACAATTCAAGACCTTTTTTTTTAATTACCATTATGCAAAAAGAAAGTAAACCTTTGACAATAGTTACAAAAGAAAATGTGAGAGTTACAAAAGAAAATGTGAGAGACATATTAAAACAGCGTGGTGTCTCAGAACTTGTCATCTCAAACATGAATTTGCCCACAAGTCTCCCATTTCCCAGACAAGAGTCCTTAGTGTTGAATTAGTTCACTCAGTACAAAGCATTGTATCTATATATATAATATATAGATGTACACACACATATACACATACATATATATATATATATCTCAAATAAAAGACTAAAAGACTAGAATGAAAGACAGACTTTAATGCTCAGGGTTGAAGGCTTTGGGTTTGGAACAATCTGTCTCTTTTGTATCCTAAGCTATCGGTTATTTTAGAGAGTTATTTCTCTCTTCTGTCTTTATTCTGGACTATATAAAACTTTCAAACAGAAATCTATCCAGAAGAAACAAATTACCATAAATTATTTTGTTTTCATTAAATGGTAATTTCCAAGGAGGAGAAAGAATTGTTGCTAAAGATGTTATTGAACTTTTTATGACTAAAATTCTTGCTACAAAAACAAAAGGCCCTTTCTTAAACTACTTCTCACTTTATTAAAAGAAAAAAAAAGAAAATATTAATTTGTGAAGAACCTATGCTGCATTTTTAGGTAAAGAATTAATAAAAAATAAACAGAAGATATTTTTTTCCTCTCTTCAGTTCTCAAAGATGCAATTTCTACTGGAAATGTGAGCTTTTAAATAAGGCAGAAAACCAAAATTCTGACTGCAGTTGGACAGAATATTTCTTCCCCCAACCAATATTACTGTGGTTTCAAATAGCTTCTTAACCCAAACTGGGATAACACTGGAGCTTCATGGAAGGCACCCAGCATAATATGGACATAGGGAACAATAGCTGGAATTCAAAGGACTGCAGAGGGGATGGCCTTATAAATATAGCAACCACCATGCTATTCAGTATTCTGGGGTATTTCTTTCTCCAGGTCTCTTAGCAGATAAATTTAATTTTGCACAAATGGCATTTATCAGACAGCTATTTATCATAACCAATTGTTATGATATTAAAGCATTCAACTGAGATGTGATCCCATGTTTGAGTTCATTATCTGACAACAGCCATTTCAAGCACTTACAGCTCTCATGGCCTTGGATGTCACCAAAAGTACTTAGGTATTTTAGAGGGAATTTCAGAGGTAAGTAATCCTCTATCTTTCAAAATATCTAACCTTCAGCACTGATAACAGGAGACAGAATAAAGAATCAAATAACTTCAGTGGAGTCGGACCTCTTAAAGTTGTCACTAGCTGTTTGTCATCACCACCGTCTTAATCCACATATCTGTGTCTCAGCCTCCCACTGCTACAGGTAACACGACAACACCTACCACTTTTGCAAATGTTTTTAACCAACAAACATAAATTAGTAATTTGAAGTTTCTAAGCATAAGATTGTTATTTAACTTGGAGTCACTTCTAAACTTTGTACATTAGCTGTACAATCCAGATGACGCAGACTATCTTTTGCCTGTAAACAGAAAACCCCTGATGGCTTTGAAAGTGAAGCTTTCCACTCCTGCCCTGAAAAGTAACAGCAAGCAGTGGCAATGGAAAAGTTACAATTCACCTCAATAATGTGAGGTAACATCTGGTCTCATTGCATATTCATTAAGTCCATTTGAGCCAGATTTTTCATTTCTAAATGTAATGACTTTGGGAGTAACTAGATATTAATTTGCTTCAAACTGAGAAGCAGCAAAGGTAATAGTGCAGTGCTGCTCACACTAATGAGAAGGTGCTGCCACCTCTCGCTTGCACTGTTTAGCAAAGGGAAAACAAAGGATGATCAGACTCAATGTAGTTGTATTCTTTTCTGTTTAATATCCTCGTAATGATTTTTTCTTCCTACAAAAACACTGGCTTCCTCAGAAGGAAAAGAAAGAATTCTAGCAACTGACTGAATCACTTTTTCACAGCTAATGTGTGCTGCTAAAGCAATGCTTTGCACTTTTCTTAAGGAAAGTTCATAATTCAGTAACAGTAATGTCTTACCTTCCCATATACCAGCAAAACAGTAGTCTTATCACTGATTTTTTTTCTTCACACTTGCAGGGGAAGCATTGATATTAACGCTACTGTTGTGGTTTTAAAGAAATCCACAGAAGCTGAAGAAAGTATTCCCCCAAAAATCCAAGCAGAGATGAGGTAAGAGTGGGAGTTCAGCTCATTACAAAATAAACCAACCCCCTTTCCATGCCCAAAATACCTACCTTCTGTCCAATTATTGCATCTTGCAAGTAGTAAAACATTTTCCATACCATACTTACTGCTAAAATTACTATCAAATGCATGTCGGGTAACTGAGATGACTAGAGATTAAAGGTCAGTTTTTCAACTGTATGTAAGCACTCAGTGGCAGAGAGAGAGATTCATAATATTCCTAAGTACTGGAAAGAGTAATGCAGTTGTAATAACTGTTACCACTCATGGACTCTGAACTGCAGAGTTTGTCTCCAGTTGAAGGTGCCCATATCCTTTACAGATGTGACCCTAGTCACTTGTCCAAGAACACAGAAATTCTGTCCCAAAGAAAAATACTGAACCTGAATCTGCCAGATCCCAGGCTAGTCATATGACCAATGCAATATCCTTCCTCACAGGTGCTTGGTAAAAAAAAAAAAAGGGGAAACTAACTTTCTTTAGGCACAGAGTAGACCTTACTTGACTGTACTCAGACACCACGGAGACAACAGCAGGAAGGAGCAGAAATTAAGATTTAATGGCTCCCAGACACTGACTTAACCTTCTAGACCCTCAAATCTATGTAAATAGTGAGAGGAGACCAGTAGAGTTAATGTTTATCTTTTTTAAGCTGTACCAAATTTTTATGCATAAAGGAGAAAGGATTTTGGACATTAGGATCTGGCCTCATATCTACACAGAGCAGAAAACACAAAATTAAAAACAAATGTTAGATTTCAGAAGCATAAGATATGTTATCTGGTTCTGCAGGCGTTGTGAGGTGGGAAGCCCATCACTGCGAGGAATTTAATCACTTGGCAGAAGACCACAGGGCTGCCAGGTATCAGCCACCTACCGTCCCATCCCCGCCACAGGCCAGGATCCTCAGATTTGGCACTTTTCTGTAGAGCTCCAGCCTGTCCAGGGAGGGAAAGGAAAAAAAGGAAAAAAAAAAGTCAGAACAAAAATGCAGACATTTTTTATGCATTTTGCTGAGTGACAGTGTAACCACTGCTTACTGCATTTTGAAATATTCATTACTAAGAATGTGAAAAAAGGTAGAAAAATTGAAAAAAAAAAAAGTGTTGCCAAAAGCCTCAGCACTGAGGAGGCTTCAGCCCTGGCAGCCGCAAGCAACATTGGCCACAACTCAACCTGAGCCCTGTGGCTCACCTCATGACTTCACACACACACATAGAAAACCTGTAGGAGGTGAAATGGGGCCCTTTTCCATGTTAGACAGCACCTTCTGACAAGTGTTTGATCAGTTTAGCATGTTCCTATCCTAAATCTGGAAGACCAGATTCTCACATTCCCTTTGGAGAGAACAATCTTTCATTTTTCTCTTACCCTAAAGTAAACAAATTTAAACATCGAGGCTTTTAAATAAAATTAGTGTTTCTCATCATGATTTGATGAGCTATTATTTCTCAGGCTTGGAGAATATGACAGCTTCTTCAGCTCTTACCTATATTTTAAAATCACAGAAGGCAAGTACGTTTAATAGAGTTTTTCCCCCTGGATATCTGATCTAAGATACCAACAGGAGAGACAAAAAAAGCACCCATTGAAGTCCTGCTTCTTCAGTTGCATCAGAGAAAGGCATAACGAAATATCTTCTAGTGGAGCAGGTACATTCATGTGTAGAGAGTTGAGTGAGCAGAGGACTCAATCCTCCTTTAACCTCATGATACAGCTCTGAAAAATTTATGTCTACTTTAAAGCTTCTAAACATCACGAGACAACAGCAATGGAGACGTTTCTGCAGGAAAAAAAAGACTTGGGTGCTTTTAATAGGAAATACTTTGAATGTCCTTATATGGGTAAATATTTGATTTTACATTATTACTATCTTTTTGTGCTGCCTAAATTGTGAAAGTAATGCTGAACAGATGGTTAAGTAGAGCAAGTATCCCCTTTTCAAATACCATAGAAGTACTTAACCCTTGGCAGCAAGAATCAGTCCTTTAAAGACAGGTCCTTTTGCCCTTGGAAAAGGCTTACACTTTAGCTGTCTAGATAAATTGAATAAACAAGCAAACACGAGTTATGCAAGCAGAGACAGTTGCATAGTGCTGTCATGTATG
Source organism: Calyptomena viridis (assembly GCA_013390005.1). NCBI lineage: Eukaryota > Metazoa > Chordata > Aves > Passeriformes > Eurylaimidae > Calyptomena > Calyptomena viridis. The sequence goes on along the minus strand of WEIV01001356.1, from coordinate 642,980 downwards.
GCAGTCTGGAGGCAGCCTTGCCCCACTGTAATCCTTATCTTTCAGGGAATGGTCAGGCATTGGGATCAGCAGTGAATGTTGGAGCCACCTGGACCTCTCTCTGTCAAAGGCAACTCCTAGTCTCTTCTCACAAAAGCCAGCATTGCAGCCCTCTCTCTTGCTACCAAAACCTGGACACGTAAACCTCAAACACAGTCCACTAATCTAGCCAAACTAGACCTTTTTCTGCTTCCCTCAACAGAAAAGAAATAGGCTGTGCAGTGATGAAGGCTCAAGAACTTACGCATCTCTTGGCCCTTCCTGAGAGAGATCAAAGACCTGGCGCGGATTCAAATACCACATAAACATTTGGAGAACCTTGGTGCCCTGGGAAGAAAGAAAAATAGAAGGAAGGGAAATTATGAGTAGTTTAATGATTATTAGAAATAATAGTGTGCATTATTCATTATATTTGAACTGCTTTTCTTTTTTTTTTCCTATGCTTTATAAAGTAAACAAAACAAGAAAACAGACTAGAAAGTGGCATAGGCAAATGACTGCCCTATAGAATAGCAACCCATCAATCTGGACAAAGGGCACATTCAAGCACATAGATTAATTTCAACAACATAGATCACTAATGGTTCATAAGAACAAACATTTGGGGTCAGACCAAAGGTACATCTCCCACAGCAACTTGTTATCCTGCCTCTCACCACCTGCAACAAGAAGAAACCTTTATTATTCCAAACAACCCTCAGCCCCCCGAGAGCAAGAAGTTGAACAAGCTTGTAGGCAAAGTCACCACCACACTGAACATTGTTCTGCCCAACATCCAAGCAATGACAGTGCTTTGAGCTCCACCATCACCACCACAAACACTCATAATTGTAACCCTCTACCATCTAACAAAGCAGGAGTCAAGGACTCCAAGGGCTACAGCTGCCCCAATGCTAACTCGCTCAGTGCAGTGGCCAGCCCATCACTTAAGGGTGTAATTTCTGTTTTCTCAAACTCTCCGGTTTATATTCCAGACACTCAATTTCCTTCCTTCACATTCTGCCTAGACAAAGTGTCAGGATCTCTTACTAGCAGCAGAGAGCTAAGAACTCTGCGGGGTGAGCTTGTACTCCAAAGTAATGCAAGAATGCCTTTCAGACATGGTCTGGGGATACACATCAGGAATTTTCCATAGCTCCCCCTTCTGAGGGATGGCTCTTCTGCCTGACACTTTCCTTTAAATGGAGAACCAAGAATAACAGTTATAGTACCTAGGAAAACATATAAGAGAGAAAACAAATGTGGTTTTCCAGAGGTATTCTCCTTGTCTCAGCTGTGTGCAATTCATAGAACTCGAGCCAGAGGGAGGTACAGGACTTCAGTAATCTTCAGATTTTTCCCTCCTGAATCTCTCATTCAGCCTGTGTAAAATTTTAGCATCCACATCCTATAGCAAGGAGTTTTGTACCTGAACTACACATTGTGAGAAGGATAAGCTTTTTCCCTTATTTTCAATCAGTCTTACAAGTTTCATTTCATATTCTCTTTAATTCTTCTAACAGAGGAGCAAGTAAGCATGCTACTCTCCATGCTTTATAGGCCTCTGTTGTATCTTACATCATCTTTTCTACTAGAAGGTCTTGTTTATCAAAACACACTCAGATTCTTTGATATTCAAACATTAGCAGAACTAAGCAGGAAAACATTCACTCGGGTAAGTATTCATTCCAAGAATCCTAAGGAAGCAGTCTGCTTCATGTCATAGTCTCTGAAATTTGGCTCTCTGTGGTACGAGACCACTAATGATTTTTAAATACCATAGGAATATGTCATTTCACGTTCATTAATTTTCACTAAAATAGATTTCACTAAATCTTCATTGGTAATCTAAACTTTCTATGGAAAGATTAAGTCTTCTGAAAACATCCAAACAGTCATTTTAGATTCCTTTCAAGAATCTGAAAATAGGAATGTAACCACTCAAACACTCAAGTACCCACTCCAGCCATCCAACTCCATTGAAGTGGAAAGGTCATTCAACAGCAAGGACCTCTTCTGAGGACTGCAGTTGAGGCAGACAGTTCTTTCTATCTGACTGACCAAGAACTGGTCTCATTTGCAGAAACCCTGCTGTTAAACTAAAACTTTACAACCCAGCTCCAGCTGATGGTCTTACCTGATTCCCTCCACTTTTTGGATTGACAAAAACCAGCAGTGGCTTCATGAGCGGAGAGGAGATTGGTTTTATCACAAATGGCCGGCCTTTGTTCTCCTGAGAAACAGAAACAAGAAGTAGCTTTAGTACAAGCCACGCATGGTTTCCTGGCATAACACATAAAAGAGAGCCCATCTAGCTCTGATAAAACTACCTCAGGTACTAGAAATAGTACAGGCATGTCAATGTGGTGCTCAGCTGAGACTAATTTATCCAGCTGACAGAACAGAATAAGAAAATTAGAGGTGAAAAATATCACCTCAGGGTAGCACATAACTATTTTAAAATTTTAGTCAATATTATTTCCAGCCACCCCTCAATTATTCACACAGCACTAATAATGTGTCAGATACAGCACTATTTCTAATCCAAACAGTTTTTCCAAACAAAAATAGAATGAGAATAGCTACTTATTCCATTAACTCCATCTAGCAAACAAGTTGTATCAGCACTTATTTGCAGACAATCTGTGCTTGAATCCTTGGCCTCGTTGCCTTCCCACCTTTGAACAAATGCCACAGATCAAACATGAAATGTCAATGAGAAAATTGTTTGCCTCCCTACTCCCTACCACAGCAGGACACCAAAGAGGCCACTAATGAGGGCACTGTCCTGGGCTGTTACAGACATAGATTCCAGTTTCTGGTATGCAGTTATCCCATCACCTAAGCAAGGCCTTGAACTAGAGAGTCCTGGCTATGCAGAGATGAGTCTTCCTCCACCTCTTCCATGAGGCTGTTTATCTATATAACTAATCCCTTAGGAAGGGTGTGGAAGCAAGGTCTTCTACGAGATATTTGGTAAATCAAAGCAGATCAATAATCTGTTTTCTCTCCTCTCTGTGTTCAAATTTCAATTTTCACACAAACAGAATATTTCCAATATGAGATCACCTGAAGAACATATAATCAAACTGGACCAGAGCCTTGCAACAATGCACTCACCATGGATTTCACATCCCAATTTCACATCCCTGCTCTGCCTAGTGGACAACAAGGGTGTGAGCTGGGTCTCTCATATACCAGGGAAAGAGTCTTTCATTAGGGTGCTGGTCCTTCTGGAGTCTGGTATGTTGATTCTTGAAAACAGTCAACTCAGAAAATAAAACTTCTCATGCAAGTTTTATCTCTTCTAACACCAAATTCAATAGCATGGAATTTTCCATGCTATAAAAATGGAAAAAATTAAACACGGCAGTTAAAAAAAAACAAACCAAACCAAACAAACAAAAAAAACCAACCAAAACAAAAAAACCAAAACCACAACCACAAAAAACCCTAAAAGCTTGAAAGTCTCCATTTAGACATTTAAACCAAAGGAGCCTGATTTCCAAAGCACTTGAATACCTACTTCGTTGCCTCTTTTGCTGGCTTTTCTTTTAAAAGACGTTCTCTTCTTTCGTCGTGTTGAAGTCTTTAAGGAGTTCTACATCAAAAGAAAAACAATACATGAAAAGCAAAACAAAATTTAGAAGACAGGCCCAGTCGGAGCCCCTTTACGAAGCTCTTCCATGCATGTCCACTTGAAGAATGATAAGAGTATCTGGCACATGCTCAAGATTTAAATTACATGCGCTGCATGCTTTACACTTCCACACCACCGTTTATGGAGAAAGCCACACACGGAGACCAGACTGGTGCTTTGGAACTGGAAACTTTCCCACGCTGTGAGGGGGCAAAGAAGATCAGATGCTCCCATAGACTCACATAACACCACATGTTGTACCTGCCAACCCTCCCAATAGGGGTAGGAGACGCCCGTTTCCCCTTCGGGGCTCCAGTCTCCTGCCCAATCAGGCTCGTCTCCTGGTATGGAGACCACCTGCATAAAGATGTAATAAAAAACATGATAAATGAGATATTTTTCATGTTTTTTTTTTTTAATAGGAAAGAAAACAACAAGTTTTAGCTCCGGCAACCATTATGACTCAACATAACATAGGCCACCATGGTGTATGATGCTGGCACTGTAGAGTCAGTTCCAGCCTATCAAGAAACTTGTGTAATCATCTGCTAAGGAACAAACTGAATTGTTAACTTTTAAGGATTTGAGTGAAGGGGTTTGTGGATTTGAGTTTAAGGATTGAGTTTAAGGATTTGAGTTTGTGGGGTGGTTGTTTGTTTTGTTGTTAAATCACTTAACTACATGGGATAAAAACATACAACTGCTTGTATTTTTGCAGAACCTATTAAAATAGAACATATGTCAAGGCTGTTCTCCAGGCTGATGATAGTCTGCCCAGTGATACTGAGGAAAAAGGTGTTCTGGTGCGATAAGAATAGTCCAAAAGGGGGATTTTGCTATATTTTTCAATTATTTTAATTCAGTAATTGAAGTCATACCTGCAGGAAACCTTAATCATTTCCATATGATTGAGATTTTGTATTATGGGAAATACTCCAAATATATTCACAGCATTTAGCTTCTAGTCTAGCTGTCACTGGGAAATAAAGTAACACAGGGAATTGGAAGGAAGTTGGTTGACTTCTTTTCCTGGTTTCAAGAGGGAAAACAAGATTCACTCAGCCATCTGAAAGTTCATTTCTGTCCTGACCTTGATCAAAAGTGTACCACTAACGAAAGTCAACAAGAAGAGACCATCAAATCTGTGAACGGGGATGTCTGTTCTTAATCCTGCTTGGTAACCAACATCAACAAGAATAGCTACTAGATTTTTTTTTAATACATATCAACCACGTTCAGAATTTCAAGACTTCAGTATTACAAACCATATACAGAAGTTAATGCTTCCACACCTCTGAGAAGAAAAAATAACAACTAACTCAAATACCTAAAGGCACTACCCTGTATCACTTAGACCAAGAGAAGCCTGCTGTGAAGCCCGAGGTCCCAAACTTATCACCTCTCAACGTTCCTTGAGGACCAGGATATAGTAATGGCTTACTGCTTACCAAAAATACTGAAGACAAGAAAGGTCTGCAGAGCAGAATTAAGACTTTTGCCCTTTTAGAGCATATTTTGAGAAATGACCCAAAGAAAGCATTCATACTTTTCCCTACTCTGATATAAAGCAGTTTTGAAAGCATGATCAATCACAAAGACTGCACTGAATATGCAAGTGCGTCAGCAACCCCATCTGCATGGTCTTTCCACTGCCCTACCTCTGTAATCAGATTGACTGTAAACAATAGTTTTGATGTCAATAGAAAGTTATGGAGACACTACACTCAAAGCTGCCTCCTATGGGGCCTTAGCCTAGTTCCTCAGCCATTCTCTGATGAAGGATTCTCCCTGGAGTGGGGCAAAACATAGGACAGAGAGGAGATCTAGTCTATCCACAGTCTTACCAGCAGTCTGATGAAAGCTCACACACATACCAAGTGTTTTCCCTCTGCATCAGTCTGTCCAGGTGCAAAATTAAGAATGTTTATCCTGTTGGTTAAGTGCAGTGAATCCTGCTGGCAAATATTAGTCTACAACTTAATTTAGGTAAAATACAAGACAAGTACTTAACTGTACCTATAGAAGAAGGACTGTACTTATTCTACCTTCTCAATAACAGATCTAAATCAAATGAAGTCCTTCTGGAAAGGGCAAAGACAATTCAGTAAAACCCTGACTAATTTTAAAAGAATAATTTAACAAATGTTTAAGCATAGCTGTCATTAAATTCCACTATAATGTATCCCTTTTCTTGCCTATGGGTGGGGTGGGAAAAGGCACACAGCTATACTGAAGAAACAGTTTTAGTCTAAGCCTCCATTCATGATTATAACCCTTTTCATATCCATACTCAAAGAGACACTAAATATGATACATCACAACAATGTTTTTTTATCTCTTTTTGTTTTTTAAACATGTCTTCACCTGTAATGTTCACAGAACCTAAAGCTTTGCTACGGTAATTGCAATCACATGTCCATAGCAGATGAAAGGAAAAAAGCTGCTTAAACATATGCAGGTTCTTTTAACAAGCATGCAGAAGAGTAACAGCCAAGAGTATCAGCAGTCTTTGCACACTGAGGGGAAAAAGATGGATACATACTACCTTGTTCACATAACAAGGTGATGAGTATTTTGTAAACACATAATGTGTTTCAGCAAGGTACCTGATAGCAAAGCATACTTTTAAAATGGACATCATACGTAAATCCTAACCTGCCTCTAGAGAGGAAACCTCTCCTTTGTGGATGTCAGTTTGTCCATCTTCAAAAAGAGATTTTGCATATTATTGAATGATCAGTATAGTTCTCAGCCAGCTTAGCTGGATCAACAGAAGAATTGGAGTCCTTCTTATATGTGTTGGATGACACAAAGGCCATGGGTTACCTCAGATAAATCCAATGAAACCTTTCAATCTTTTCCTTTACACCATTTCAGCCTTCATTTTCAAAGGCTTTTAGCACACTAATCTTCAAATTACTCAAATAATGAACAGTGTCTGGGAAGAGTCAATCCTGACCATCTTCTGGTTGTTCACAAACCACCATCAGACAAACCAGCTGTATTCAGCAATTGAGGAAATAAAGAAATAAACCCAGAAATACAAGTATTCACTAGAACTTTTTCAAGGTCCTCAAAGCAGGGAAAGGAGAAAACACCACATTTACTCACCTTTAACAGAAAAACCTTGGAATTTTTGTTACTGCCTTTATCTTCCCAAACAGAAGACAGACTGAATCAGTAAATAGATCAGCCAGATCCTCCTTATCATCTACTTTTTTCCCACAACACAAGCATATAGCAAGTCCACTGCTAGAGCTAACACCACTTTGGCTATCAAACTTCACCTATAAAAAAACACCACCAGTCAACAGGGGTGACCTGCTTCACAAACTAGGAGATGGAATTGATTCAAACTCCAGGAAAACAGCTGATACCAAAGCACTGATAACAGTACAACAACACTGGAAATCAGTAAAAAAGTTACAGAAGTGGCTCACATTACGGATAACAAGAAATAGGTACTGGCGGTTTTCCATTCATGTAAGTGGGTCATTATATACAGGGCTACCACCAATTCCAAAGCTATTTGAACCATTCTAAATATTCTTCATCTTGTGTTCAATTGTTTGCAAGAAGCAAACACTCCCCATTTAGAACATGGGTTGTCAGCATAAATTTGTCCTTAGCCAATTATACCATGATGCTTCACTACCATGATGTTGCTGGTAATGAGACAGAGAGCGTGTTCTTTATGGAAGCCTAATATTTGAAAGGTGCTGACCCACATTATATAAAATAAGCATGGAAAACCATATTTGTGGCAATAAAAGCAAAAAAAAAAATTATAAAACAGGGCAAGGTTTTCGTACAAGAAGCCAACTTATTCTCTTAAAGGAAATAACAAACAAACAGGATGCAGGCACCACTAAAATCAATTTTATATGAGTAGGAAATTCAGTTCAGGAGTTGTCTGTGACCAGTGTAAGTAGTTAATTAGAGCTGAGGAAATATTTTATAACAAAAAAGCTTCTAGCCAAATTTATTCTGACTGTGGAATATGTGAAAAACAGCTTGTTGGTTGCACATTCATTTATTATGTGAATTTACAAAAATTTGTGAACATTATGCTTGCATTCTGTGAATTGAATGCAGTGAATATTTCATAGTGTTTGCCAAACATTCCTACAGAGTGAAGAGGACCATAATACATAGAAGTAGAGCTGGCCAGAAACAGCAGGAGAGGAAAAATATTTCCTAAGAAAATAATAAATAAGAACAGAAGACTTCTGCCAAACATCTGAAAATACATCCAAAAGATGCATCAGTATTTTCTAAAGCATTAAGGATGCATTCCACATAACCGCAATGGGTGCTGTTACACAGTTTTATGGAAATACACCCATTGCCTGTGTTTGATATAATTTTGAACTATCTAATGGTTCAGCTACTCAAGGGTTTTGCATGCTACTGACCACAAATTTTGAGGACTCAAGATATGATGGAGAGGGAATAACAAATTGAAGTACTTTCTCTCAATTCATGACTCAGGAATACAAAGCTAACAATTTAATCTTTTAACATTTTAAACATTTATTAGAAGGATATTTTGACATAAATTATAATTAGCTAGATAAGATCGATTTTTTAATTTGAACTTTTCAGAAAAAATAACGAACAAGTAAGTAAAATCTCTAAAAATATTATAAGGAAGATATCCTGCCTTGGTCAAAAGCCAAGTCAAAAGAAAATTACAAGTGTTAGGTTTTGGGGGGGGGGTCTTAATAAAAATTAAATAGAATAAAAACTAAAAATGTTGAAGAATAGGTTCTGTTAGTAAGGTCAGACATGGATACATCTGTCTAGTATGATACTGAAAATCAGCAAAGGACATTAAGTCCCTGACAAGGACTCACACATTCCTCAACAAGAGAGAAGAAAAAGATTTCTCTGAAGGACAACTGAGTAAAACAGAGAAAGAAGAGTGAGGGGAAGAGCTACAAATGCCAAATAAATCTTTTTTCTCTGAGTGGAAATGGCTAGGAATTTTGCCTACACTCTCTCTCGACCTAGAGGAGAAATAGCTGTCTCTTTGGTCACCTTTTTGACTACTCTATACATATATTTCCTTTTCCCTCTGCCCCTTGTCTTTAATAACCAGCTTGTTAGAAATCCTACTCTTGTGCGAATCTGCTGGTCATATTCTTAGATTAGAACTAAAGACTGAGCAGTGTCACTTAGGCCTTAGGCCTTTTTCCAGTTTCATACAACTAATTTTGTCTTAATGCCATGACTACAGTCTGAATTTCTTGGCTTCTTGTTGACAGCTAGGGACAGAATCAAAAAGCCTGGGTCACTTCCCAAGGATGGACTGAAATAAATATTATTCTGAAATAAAAATTTCACCAGCATTTCTGACTCCCTGATATGTTCAGCAGTCCAATTTTCTCAGTTCAATTTAGAGTGAAAAGAGCCTTTCAAAGAAAAAGTGCTTCTTCCATGATGTGAGCCCCCTTTTCATTTTTGGCCAGTTCTCTTTTGGATACCTTTTCTCTCTTTTGTGTTCATCGGTGAATTATCCCCTCCAGGACAACCTAACACATCCATCACAAAAGCTTTGAAGTCTATTGCTTGTTACTTTCAACTAAATGAACATGCACTTACTGCTGACATTGAGCAAGAACTGATGTAAATAAGACATGATTCTTTACATGTCCATTAATGGCAAAATCAGAGGGTGCCAGTCCAGTCACAGCCAATTCTTACTGTAGTCCAAGTGAATGTTGGTGAACAGTTTTTCCCTGTATTTTCTCAGCTCTATTTAAAGAAACATGCTTGACTGCCTACCACACAGGGGATTTGTTGCATGTATGCTTGCTGAACTCAGTAACAGGAATGAATCTGAGCTGGATTAGCTCAGAACAAGTCACGTTTGTTGATCCATCATCCCAAACAGGGAAATCTACTGAAGGACTGGATGGAGAGGCAGGAGAGGTTCATAATCACCATGGAGCTATGCTGGGTTTCAGGGATAGAGACAGGGTTGAACAAGCATGCCCTTTGTGAGGGAGTACCAAGCAGCGAAGCCAGGTTGGCCCTGCACAGCCATACAGCTTCAGAAACAGACATCAGCATGCAGTTACCTGAGGTTTCTTCACCTTAATGATCCAAGTGGGAGGCACAATGACAGCAGCATGAGCCCCCAGGGAACATGGCTCCTCAATGTGATGTAGCATGAAACAGGTGACTTTGTTATGAAACTAGAAGAGAGGAGAAGAGTAGAGTCAATAAAAGAGGCCAAGAAAGACAAAGGGGAAGCATGAAGAGGAAGAAGAGGATAATGGTACAAAACTATTCTCAACTCCACCATCTTCAAGTCATTCAAACAGTGGAGTTTTAGGAACATGTAATGAAAGATTATCTTCCCGAACAAAAACAACAAAACCAAGAAGCAAAAAAAACAAACAAACAGAACCACAATTACTGCAACTCAAACACAGATCACAGTCTCTCAGAGCTTTATTCACTTACTGCCAGCTTGCACCAGGAGCAACTGATGGCCACTATCTCTTTACTATGGAAGGAGAATTTCTGCTGAAAGCCCTAGAATAACCAAGAAAAAAAAA
>WEIV01001356.1:614114-630596 GCA_013390005.1 Calyptomena viridis | reverse complement strand
TTTTTTGAGTTGTTTTTTTTGTAATCCCCCCCATAATGCCTCTCGGGTTTCATTCAGAGAAATTCAAAGAGTAGATTCTTCATAATGATGGTGATTTGGCATATTCAGATTTTGGTGTGTAGTCAAATGACTTAAAGACAAGCTGGACAGCTGCTTCTGGCTGGGCACATCTCGTCTCCCATTCAGTATGGGCACAAGAACGGAGTGACAGTAACTGTGATCCAAGTGTTGGTACAGAGGTCTGACACTGGACAAAACGCTCTATTCTCATTCACTTACACTGGTGCTTCATAATGTTTCTCACAAATCTCATTCTTTCTTGTCCCAAAGTGCATTAAAACAAAAAGAATTATTTCAGTCTCTTGTGGGCATGAAGTGTTTTGTTTTGTTCTGCTTTTTAACAACCAGGAGAAAAACTCTCCCAAAACCTCCTCTAATAAAAGCCTAAATTCAGTACATCAATTCCACGGCCCATCGGTTGTGGATTTTAAACATATGGACTAAGCAGCTTGTCTGGTTCTGGATGGACTGTTTTTCATTTATTTAGTAAGCCATTTGGCTTTTAGGGAGTAATTAGAGAAAATGATACAGCAGTAAAAACATATTAATGATAAGTAGCAATAAAACACCACTATCCTTTCTCAAATTGCCTTACAAATGTGTGGTAATTCTTCCTAAGGATACATTTTTCAGGTAAGATAGCATTTATTTGAAAGCTAGCTTTACAAATAAAGGAACTGACAAAATAAACAGTGCACCGTCACGGTGAGATTTGATGGGGACTATCAGACAAATATTGGAACCCCCCATATTTTACTAGAAATTATCTTTTCTGCCTTCTCTCAACAAGAAGGAAAACTAAATTTCAGTTATCTTGTTCCTAAGTCACGCAAGGAGGTTTTCTGCACCAAATCAGACATTTTGAGATAGAAAATTAATTTCACCTTTGTGATAACATCAGCCTATCAGTACATGATTAGCCCTGATTCTCCGGCAATCAATTCCTCTACAACATATGAAATCCCATGTTGTGAGCTGCTCCTGTGGAAACAAACGTTTGTGCATACCAGAAGAAATGTACTTGTAAGAAAAGAGCAGCTGAATCCCCACAAAACCAGTTTATGTTGGTGATTGATCCAAACTATTTAGACAGATTGGAAGTCCAAATTAATATAGACATACATGCACACAGAGCACATAGGGATTACCAGTTCTGATATGTTTTGGTTATATTCTCAAAAGTATTTACCATTAAGGACTATTTTCACACTAGTGTTCGGGTTACTAATAGTATTTTTTGCAAGTATTTTCCTACAATATTTATTCTCCTTTTCCTGCTCTTAGAGAAACACTAAGAGAGATATGTATTATTACAACTCAAATAGAGACTACAACAAAAGCACTTGGATGGTGATCTCTGCTAAGTTAACGAAGAACTGGAACTGACTTTCAAGTACTAGAAATTTCAGTCCTACTTTTACATGCAGGAAAACATGAAGCTCTGCATCAAACCCTTAAAGGGACCAGTAACTGAGACACTGTAGACACACACTGCATATATATAGATGACACACTGCTTTGGATACCACAGAAGGTTGAAGAAATACAGTGTTTGTTTAGCATGATTATCTAAGATGCATGCTTAGTCTCAGAAAATCCCTAAGCCACTGCTAACTGGAAAGTACATGAAGAAAAGATTCCTTTGCATTCGTCCTTAGGCTTCTATAACTGCACAGAGTTATGGAATGGCTGCTGGGCCACATGGTCTGGACACTCTTATGTCGAATTATATAAAGATTAAAAAATTATCCTGATTTCTCTGATGATGCAGGTAAACAGCTAACAACTACAATACTATCTCTTTTTTGTGTCTGTACAAGAAAGAAAGATATTCTTAAGTGTCATGAATGCTGTGGAGAACATGGATTGGGAGCACTTATTTACCATCTCTTCCAACACAACAGCTATGGAGTACTAGAGAAAAAACTAATATGTGACAACATATTTGAAACAACCTAATGTTTGAAACAATCAAAATGCATTTCTTGTCATAGCATGTAATTAAGTTCAGGAATTTATCGCTAAAGGATGTTGTAAATGCTATAACTTTACAGGAACTCAAGGTTCAACTAGGCAAGATCACAGGAAAGAAAGTTGTCATAGGCTGTGATATAACTATAAAGGCATGATTTCTGGAAATTCATGAGGCAGAAACTTTTAGAGTACAGGAGACTGTTTTGAGGTTGCATTACTAAACACCTGCACCATTTAATTCTTTTTCATATTAAGTTATTGTTGAATACTGGGCTCAGTGGTACTTTGACTTAAGAGATTTTTCCATCCTTCTATTACAGTCTCCAGTTCAAAAACAACCAAAAAAAAAACCACAACAAAAAGGAGGGAAACTTCACAGCATGTAGACAGAAGGACAGAAATAGATTGTTTAGTTCTACTGCACTTTCCAAGCCCACTTCCCTTGTACTGATTCCTCCATATAGTATTTCAGCACTAAATCAGTGAAATCACTGAAACGGAAGAAGAATAGGAGAGAACTAAAGCCTAGATAAGTCCATATAAGCTGTATCTACAATAGCAAGTAATGTACAACAGTAGTAGCACAGGCTTTGTTTGCACTGAGAATACTGTACACAAGGGTTTTCAAATAATTTTACTTTGAGCTAATTGTAGTCTGGTCCTGTGGACTGAATGTCCATTAGTTACTGTAGAGTAAACTTTCAATCAAGTTTAATCTCAAAAGAATTCAGTTCATTTGTTGCAAGACTGTCCCACATGTGAATCATTGTAAGTGATGATAATGAGCAAAATTTCTTCCAAACTGCACTTCTGACCTAAGGTGGAACACTGACAGACACCTGTGTGCTCAAGCTCTCTGGAAATGTCAGCATGGCACATATGCCACACAACATATAAAGCCACAAAGCTAAGGATATTGGGGTGCATTAATTTCTATCCACTTGTTTATGACTTGAAGCATGAGATAGGTATATTCCAAAAACTTTATTTGAGCTGTTATTAATGATCACTAACATATTTAACCATCCCATTCCAGGCATGGAAAAGAACTATTACACAACAAGGAGATCTACATATATCCTTAAGGATCTCATGAATAATACTTTCTTTTATTGCTTTAAATTTATTGCCATTCTATTTGAATGATAGTTCCCCTTTTCTCACATTACAAGATAATAATAAAGGTGATTCTTAAGCAGAGGTTTAAGAAATGTTATAGCAGGGTACAAAGAAAGAGAAATATTTAGCTGTAATAGGAGAATACTTGGCCAATAAATACAATGGATTCTCCTTTTTTATCATTTTCTCCGATTCTTTCTGTTTCTTGACAAAGAACAATTCTACTACAATATACCCATGTTAGCCTTAACTGAATATTTCTTATTTAAGGGGAAAACAGATTTTCTTCTGAACATCTCCATATTACGGTGGGACTTGAGGACATTAAAGGTCTTTTCCAACCTTAATGATTATATGATTCCACTCCTATTTCAAAATCAACTCCTAGTGCCTGGAGGGGAGATTCAGGCCAAAAAGGCAGAGAAGGAAGTCATACCATAAGAATGCTATAAGCAAACTGCTTTGCTGCACTGTTCCCTGCTACTTATTATGAAAGGGCTTCACATTTTTATTGCATGTCTTGTTGCAGCAGGTAGCTGATGATCTGTGTGAACATCTAGTTACAAATCTCATTTTCCTCTGACTTGAGGGCTGTGCCATGAAGACACAGACTTTCTTACTAGTTTTTAAGAGGGAGGCAAAAGTGTAATATAGTGCTAGAAAAAGGAAATTAAATGCCTGTGTTAATTTAATTTTTAAATATCTCTCAATATATTCCATGAGTTTGTAATATTTCAGAAGAAATATCTTTGTAGCTAAGGTATGAATTTTTATAGCTTTTTAGAAATAAACTTTTACAATTTATGCAACAGACCAAACATGAAACAGTCTCACAAATTTTAGAGTTTAGCTGGGCAGAAAGAAAGCAACAACCTTTCTTTTTCCGGAAGCCTGAAAAATAGGCCATCATAATTTTGGCACAGAGGACAGCACTGTGAGAACATCACATTAGCACAGGGTTAGCTTAACAAAGAAAGCAGTTCAAGGAGCCACAGCCTTCCTCCTCCTCATTTTCAGCAACCAGTGCAGCACAACCTCCCAGGACACATAATGTGCTCATTCCTGCAGATGCAGCTGCCTTTCTCTTCCCACATGAGAATCAGGGCTGTTACTGCTTGACATCTCAGGCTTGTCATTAGCCTTTAAAAGAGGCCAAGTGTTTGTTACAGAAAAAATTCAGTGACTAGAAGGACCTACTGGGTACTCTGAATTCCTAAGTGCTCTATGTCCTGTTCGTGCTGTGCTGGAAATCTTACCTTTCCACACTGCTTACATTTCCCCTCCTGCCTCCGCCTGTGCACCCAGTGATGTCGGACAAAGTTCTGCAGAAGAAGGACAGAAAGATATGCTGTAGGAAGCACCAACACCTTTCACTCAGTGGTACCATCTGTGTGAAATCGGTTTACTGACACCAAAGTCCCTTCAGCAAATGCAGTAACTCCTAGACCAAAATGCAGCAGCCATCTCAGGAAACCTCAAAAACCACCAAAACTGTAGGAGGAATAAGGACACGATGATGTTTTCTTTATCCATATTGAAATGAGGCCAGAACTACTCTCTCAGTATTCTTCCACAATAAGAAGAAAGTTCATTACACAATGCAGAGATAATCATCGCCTAAACACAGCACAGAAGTGCCCAAACACTGCTGTGTTCGGTCACAGTGCAGGGCCCCATGCCTGGAAATACAGTCTTATAATGCATAAAAAATCATAAGACAGTGCAACAGAAGCAAAGGAGGTGAGGAACTAGCAGTCATTGAAGCAGTCTTTTCTCCCTGTTTGGACTATTTACATCCTCAATGGCAGTGGGGGGTGAGCAGGTGAGTAATCAGGACTGTGGCATCTGCTAGAAGGGATGTGCCTGTACCACACGGTTATGCCAGCCAGCACTGAGCTGGCACTGTGACTGGGAATTGAGCTCTCTCTGCTGCACCAAACTGGCCACCAAATCAACTACAACAGTCAAAGAAGTGTTTTTGAAACACTGGCTTCTAACTAAGCAAGACAGATAAAAAAATATATAAAAATAACTATAAGCACCTTCAAATGAATTCATACAATAGCTGGATGCAAACCACAAGTTTTTGAATGTTTGATTTTATGTTTGAGATGCTTTTAGAAGGAAAAAAAAGGACAATGGGAAAGCAAGTGAAAGGAGAGGGAAATAGAGAAAAAAAAGTTTAAAATATAAGCTCAAAGGCCAGGAAGAAAAAAAATGCTACCAGAAAAAAGAAAAAGACAGAATAGCTCAGTGAATGGAAAAAAGACAACAAAAAGATGAAATGGTTTCTGTTAGTGTAACTTATGTATTGCTTCAGCTAGAATTAATTTTACATTTTTTCTGGAAAGGAGAACACGTTCCACTGGGAATCAATGCTCTGTGTAAAACTCCTCTGAATCTAAAATCACTTGTACAGATCCACACCAGGTGGATCAGCACACATGTCAAATGAAAAGCAAGCATGATTTCTCCATTACTTACTTCTCTTGGAGATCTGGAGCCTCCTTCTCGGAAAGTTGGTTTGCAGCGAAAATTAATCTGGCATTGAAATAAAACTGTTAGAACTTAGAGTGATCTGAGAGACAGTTTATTCCCATACTTTGATCTAGGCCAGATTTCAAAAATATTTATTATCTATTAAAATATTAACTTCACTAGGTGAAAAAGTAACTTACCTGGATGTCAGAAAAATCTTTCTTCATGTGCCATATTAATTCTTGCTAGAACTCCACACAGCCCTCATCTTCACTAATGCTATCACTGCCTGCTCAATTAAACTATTTAAACTGCCTTCTCCCTCTTGAAGGAAACCACCTCATCTGTTTTGTTTTTCTGAAGAAGACCATTTACAAACCACTGCAGACTTCAGCTGAGGTCTCAAAAGTTAGTAGGTGTTGGAAATCTAACTCTAAACCCTTTTTGCACACCCCATCTTTATGTCTTCATAAACAAAATCAACAGAGAAATCGTCATTTACATAAAGAACCAAGCAAATTACATAAATTTCTACCTTTTCCTTAGATCGGGATGTTTTCACCCACCTCCCAGCCACAAACCATTTGGGGAGTATTGTACTGCCTCGTGCACTGGTGTTGCCATCTTTGGATGGGAGAGGAAAGACAAAGAGGACAACAGGAGCTTCCATAAATGAAAAATGCTTTCAGCAATGTGAAGAGAAAAAACTACTTACTAAACAAGAAAGGAGTCTTATAAGAAAAAAACTGAGAAAAGAAAATCAGTAGAAATAAGAGTAGTGGGGATGTAGAAAGGAAAAAATATACTGAAGAAGACAGAGGCCTGGGAAAAGACCAAAGGATGTGTGAAGCAAGGTTGCACTAAATGAAATAGATTCAAGCATAAGTTGACTATCCTTCAAAGAATAAAACATTTAGGGATACTGCACAACCATGTTTCTGTTATGAAGGTAGAAGGACAAAGTTTCTCCAAATTTAAATACTATCCTCCCCAAATAAATAAGTTCTTCCCTCTTTTAATAATGATCTTCAAAATAACAGGTCTACAGAGAAAAATAAAAATTGTAAAAACCAACCAAAAAAAAAAAAAAAAGCACCCCCAAAAAATAAGTAAACAAAATATACCTATTAGTTCAAAAGAAATGATAGACACAGAAAAGACAGATATTAGTCATCTTCCATTGCACTCCCACCAGAATTGCAATTTGTTATTTCACTACTCAGTCATGGTAGGCTGGAAAGACACCAAGCTTATATTTATTTTGCTTACCAATTGCATCTTTGCAGAGAGGGCCAAGAAGACTTTGGTACCAGTTTTAAACTCCACAGAGTTTAAGAGGGATGCAGACTTTATAACAACCCTCTGCCAAGAAGTGGATTTCGTGGTCTCCAAAACAGCATAAACAAGCTCAACAGAATGGGTTTTATCTAAGTGCTCATTTGCTCTGGCTGGCAGTGCCACCAGCTCGCTGGGCTATGGAAAGTCAGCACTGCTGTTGATGTAGGAAGTCATGAAAAATTCACTGGTAACATTTTGTGCTGAAAGCATGTGCTAATGCTAATTTTGCTGTGGATAAAAGCATCGGGGGTGGAAATGGTACCTCTCCAACTTGGTATAATGGCAATCACCGTGGCATTTGTCAACATGATTCCAAATACTTGGAAAGGAAAAAAACCTTTCAAAGAGTTGCTGCTATAAATTTGTTATGCATTAATTTCTTTTATGAAGAACAACATTGCTAAACATACAGAAGTGAAAATGAAGCTCTAATGAAATTGATGGTGAAATTCCCACACATTTTTTTAACATATCCTCCCATGAATGAAAATGGTGAGGGGAGATTTCTTTAGCATATTTCCAGTTAGGCATAATGAAGACAAATCACTAATGGGAAGACTGAAGGTGCTTGGATGTGATGAGGGATCCTTGAAGGAAATGAGAAGCAAGACAGATATTAACAGAAACAATGGTATTATAAAGGAAAGGTTTCATGTTTTCCACTTAGCAGACAAGAACCCAGTTTCTGAAGTTTTGAGGAGAAAACAGTAGTCTAGTAAATGCAGAGGAAAATGTTCACAGTAGCATCTTTGCTCATAATAAATACAGCTGTCATACAATGCTAGCTTCATTTGGGGAATTTTGAAAGGCCAGTTTTGTACATGACAAGCTACTGCATTTTATAGCTTCAATTTTTAATCTAAAAATAGAGGGAATTTATTTTTAAAACATTAAAACTATGAAGGCTTTCTGTAGTTTTTGTTCTTGTTTTGTTTTGGGGTTTTGTTGTTGGTTTGGGGAAATTTTTTTAGAGTTCATGGGGTTCGAAGAAATATATTTTTAAAAAAAGCTGGAATTTTAAGTCCATTTTTTTAACAAATACATTGTTAAAACAGCTATGAAAACTTCATTTGGCATATAGTGATTTCCAGATTGAAATCTCAGTAAAAGAATTAAAAGAGTGTTGGTTATATCAGGCGCCAGAAGATGGCAATGTCTTACCTTCTCTAACTGCTCCATGCAGGCGTTGTGGACCACAATCTTGCAGGCAGCACACTTCCTCCGCAGAGCAGATTTCTGCAAGAGGAAAAGGAGACTTGTGTGCATGGAGGTGTGGTAGTCCCAGGAGGAAAAAACAGTTAGCTGTGAAACAGGAGATGTTTCACTCCTTACGCAACATACAATCTTTTCCTCTCTTGGTGCTCTCAACCGTCCTGTGTACCCTCTCCCGCAACCCCCCCAAAAAAAAAAATAATAAAAAGGTATGAAGATTTTCCAGTTAAAAACTGAACTTTGTGAAAAAGAGAGCCACAGTATTCCAGCTTGTGAAACAGAAGTAAAAGCCTCTCTCTTTAGGTGGCAATCAGGTTGTTAACACTGCAGAGCATCACTATAAAAGGGAGAATCCTATGAAGACGATGAGCAGAGCCAGTGCAAAGATGAGAAAAATTACACATGCAAATCAGAGAACTCAGATCAGTTCACAAGAGTAGGTCATTTCATGCTTATCGTATCATATTTAATTTGACGGATTTGGCCACTGACTTGAAGAAAAATACTCTGAGAATACTGTTAAATGCTTATGGTATGTTACAGCAGGGACAAAATTCTCAATTATGCTGGTTAGTTTTATTAATTTCAGTAAGGCTTTTTAAATAATTTCCATTTAATCCCCTGGGCCAAGGCATATCAAACGCAAGAGAATGTATCCAGAAGAGAGAATATATTTACTTATTTTAATTCCATAAACTCAATTTAATTAACTAGATGGAATTAATTTTCACAGAAACTTAACTTACAGACTTGTGCTTGA
This sequence comes from Calyptomena viridis, assembly GCA_013390005.1. NCBI lineage: Eukaryota > Metazoa > Chordata > Aves > Passeriformes > Eurylaimidae > Calyptomena > Calyptomena viridis. The sequence continues at coordinate 621,655 of WEIV01001356.1, read as the reverse complement.
GGGACAGATTTATAAATACACAGTAAGTTGAGATTTCTTTTCTTCATATTTTTACATTCAATTTATTCATACCCATTTAAATTTACGATAAATTATTTCTTTAGAATTTTCAACATATTTTAAATAAACTCAAGAAGAAACAGGGAATATAACTTCAGCTTATATTATGGAACAATAATAATAATTTTACTGATTCTCATAATTATCTAGGCTTGGCCTTAATGCTAAATGCCATAAAGCCACCAACTTGCTTGAGAAGTTTTGGGAGATGGCTATTAAATTTGTGCAATGGAAAGCACTACTATTTTGGATCAGTGTCTCACAAACTGGGGGTGATTAGTGAATCAAAATACTTGGATTTGAATTAAATGCTCTGAAGCATGAAATTTTTTAAATAAAAGCAAAAAGCTGATATCATGAAGAGTCACAGACAGTAACCATAAACACCTCAGAGAAGAGGAATTGTCCCTAACCTTTGCAGTCCAAGGGCCAGGAATGTTCCCTTGATCATTGTTCCAAATCAGGGGTTGAACACAGGATTCCCACTCTCTCCACAAGCTTTCTAAACACCAAAATAAGAGGAGTTTGGGGTTTTTTCGTCTCTTTTGCTGAAGCAATTTAACTGAAACGCTAGGGGAAGAGCTCCTGAAGCAGACTGGAAGTGTAACAGTGACTCCCCAGTCAAAGAAGAGAATCACACGGGTTTGAGATCAATCCAATAAAACTTCTTCATACTCAGCAGAAAAGCTTCAACAAGAAAAGGCTAATCTTGAATATTCTCAAATAGGAGTAGGTAAACACTTGAAAATGAGTGCACTCATTGCTGGTGGATGCATTCAGGAGTTCAGAAAATTCAGTTCAAATCCTTGCAGTGATTAAAATCATAAAAATTTCATCAGACCCTAGTCTAGATTAGCTTCTTTGAACGTTTCTGAAACATTTCAATATTCTAACTTTTCCTTTACCAGGTTAGTAAAGCTGCTCATTACATACATTTTCTCTGTGTAAATAATTTGCATCACTCAGACAAAACTCTTTACCAGTACCCTTTTGCATTCCTTCTGGAACACAGGCAAACAATTCAAGCTCCCAAGCGACTGAGCACTGCATCAGTCTGAAGTCAGGCTTGTTACCTCAGAAAGAGAAAGAGAAATCTGAAAATAACTCACTGAGAACTTGACCTGGCAGCTTTCTTCCCCCAGGTAGCAGAGGTCCCCAGAAACATTTGTCTCTAACCATAGATGCTCTCCATTCACAGCATTTTCCTGAGAAAAGATGATTGTTAGTATGTTTTGTTAAATTCAGCCATGTGGGTATAGAAGGAAAAAACAAGATCGATCTGATTTCCAACACAAATTTAGAAAACTAGAAGAAACCAAACCAAACCAAAAACAACCACCACACCATTTTCTACAACACAGTCATAGCAGATAACAATATTACCCTGGCTGACCACTCCTGCTTAAAGGATGCTGACGATACAATGATGTGTCACCAATCAAAACTAAAATATTTTTGTGCAGAGTTCAGTGAAACTTTGCCATTTTTCTTCCCACATGCTTCTTAGTTTAACTGGTAAATTGTATTTCATAAGCATGAGATGTACATAAAATTTTAAAGAAACAGAATATCAAGAGATGAAATGAAAACACAACTACTGAACTTTCAACTGAAGAAGCCCAAGAATTTGAGAACTGGGCCCAGAAGTGAAAAATAACATACTGATTATGGCTTTAAGATGACAAGATAATTTGACAAGGGAAAATGTTTCTTTAAAATGGCTGGATCAACACTGTATGTTTTGTGAATATATCAACAAAACATTTAGCAGCCAGGAGAGACCAGACTTTAATTTTATACATGAAAGAGCAATACATTCACCTGAGAACACCCTCAAAAAAGAATCTACCTAGCACACTAACAATTAGAAGGGATCAACTAGGTAATGTCTGACTGCCCTGACAGCCTAATTAGACCAAATTCGTACCTGAATTCTATAAAAATTCTTGTTCTAGGGATGTTTGGTTATAGATAGACTATGGGTTTCACTTGACTGCAATCCTGGCATCTAAAAAGCCTAAAAGTCTACTGTACACTACTTGAGCAAAGTGAATAAATAGGATTTCTTTTCAGCCAGAATTAGAGCATGATAGAAAATGCTTTGACAGTCTGACATTTGGTTCCCACACTGCAGAAGTCACAAATGATGACGCTTACCAAACAGATGGCGTCCGACAGCAGGATGCTCTGAAATAGCCATCTTGGATAAAATAATTTATTTAAAATACCACTGACAGTTTCAAAGTGATAAAACGAGAATGCTTCTCTTGCCACATGGATTTCTTAGGTAAAGCAGAAAAGCAGAAGTGGCAAAATCCTTTGCTTTCTAGAGTATGAGTGCATCAACAATAGCCAGGACCTATGCCAGTCTGCACATGGCTCCTACCCCACCTATAGTGTTCATTTCAAATAAACCAAGAGGACAAGACCAATATTGGTGTTTTTTGCTGCTGAGAGGTCTATCTGTCTGCAGGTCTTCTAACTTCATCAGAAATGTTCCTATTGGTGTCAGATTCAGTATTATCTCTCAGCACAAGAGCCTAGGTGAGACTGAGACTGGAATTCCAATCTACTGCCATTACACCCCGATTAATCTTCATTTAGTAGCACAATATTCTATATCTCCATTTCTTCTCATCCTTTTGTCTCCCTATCCACTTGAACTGTAGACGTCCTGGCACAGAGAGGTTCCTAAACTGTACAGATCAGAGCACAAAAGTTTAGGTGTAGGTTTTCAACACTTTTATGATGCAAAACAGCTTTAAGAACTTGCACTAGCTTAATAAATTCTTCAAGCCTTTATTAGAAGGCAAATTACTCAGATTGTTAACTCTTTCTCTCAAATTTATCCTTATATTACAGCTATTTTCTCTGGCAAGAGCTGTATCAGTTTTACAGCATGTCACGGAGGCCTAGATACATCATACTAATAAAATTATTATGCCCACAGTATTGCCCAACATATTAACATCCTCTCTAGTTCTTGAGGAGTGAGACCAAAGAGGGCCAAAGCGGCAGGATATGAGCTCAAAGGGTGCTTCACCCAAGTATGTTCTCTGCTGAAAAAACAGTGCAAACTCAACATTATAACCCAGAGGTAAATTTTGCAGGCTATAAATGATGTTTAGGAAAGATCAACTATGAAAGCTAAGTGAGAAAGTACACAGGTCCTGGGACATAATTTTAGATGAGGAATAAAAATTACATTAAAAAATAGACTAAACACCCCTTCATTCAGACCACATCCACATAACTTGCTATCAGGATTTCTAAAGATAAAGTGGCCTATTTCCATAACCTAGTTTAGACTCATTGAGTTTGTTCTCTGTTGTTCCACACTGTATCATAGATTTACATGCCTAACTTTACATCACCACAGAAATAAAATTAGTAACTAGTCTACAAGGATGAACTTTGTAGTTCTTGCTATGATAAAGTTCTGACCCAGCTGGGTAATAAAAATGTAAATAACCTGATCTGTTATGAGGGGCACAGCTCCAGATGCCTACTGCCACAAACAATTTCACAGCACTCTGTGTAAAACTCACAATTACAATTCCAGAAAAATCACATTTGAAAAATCTTTCATCCTGAATCAGAGCTAGGAGCTGAGACTTCCCAGGATGAAATGCCCTCCCTCAAAAATCTTTTCCTGTCTATTAATTTGTCTCAAAAAGATCAAAGGGAATTATTTGAACTTCACTGTTTTAAATTTTATAGGGCTCTATCATTTATACGATGAGATATTCTGTTGCCAATTAAGGAAATCAAGATGATATAGTCAAAATGCTTTAACCATTTCTAAGTCAAATTTTTCATTAAATTCTGACAGAAAATTTTGACAAAAATCAATACATTTCTATGGAGAACTTTGACCTGAACATTTTCTACTCCAAAATTTACAGGCAGTATTCCACAACATGCCAGACAAAAGAGTACTCCTCTCCATCTACCAGCACATGAGCTGACAGAGGTCCCTGGGATCACCTCTAGTATGAGCTCTTGTTTAACACAAAGCTAAATCACAATAAAGGCTCCATCACTTGTATATTTTGACACAGATCATTTTTTTTCCATAAAAAATTTAACAGTTTGGTTTATTTTTCACTTGATAACTCCACACTGGTTTTAGGAGTTAATGTCTTCTAAAGAGGCAGTGATTCTCTTTCTGCCCCTGAACACACACACCTCAGTCTCAAGCTCTTGACATTTTCCTCATGCTGAATCTAGTGGCTGTAAAGCTACACATAAAATCAGTTCAACTGATGGAAAGAATTACAGATATCTTATCTACCAAATCAGCTAAACAAAATGACTCACCCTGTGACCACATAACTGCTGGATGCGACTCAAGGAGTGGTGGGTTAAAGATGGGTTTCAGTGGGACTCATATTTTTGGTACCAGCTCAGTGCTAGGGCAGCTTAGCTGACCTGTCAAATCATGCTTTTAGGCTGATGTGTTTTGCTTTGACTTGCTATGTGGAAAATGGATTTTATCCATCATTGTGGGTCAAATAGCAATGACTGCAGCCTAATATTTTGCTGTTAAAAAGAAAAGTGGGAACTCTCTTTCCTCGCCTGGCTTCCCAGCCTTTGCAAGTGTGTGAACTCAGTGTCCTGGGAAGAAAAAGAGCCCCTGCTCACTGAAGCAGAGGCAGCAGTGGTTTCCTGGCAGATGCAGCCTGCCTCACAGGGGACACATGAACTCAATATGCTCCCCCAGATGGAGACCTCCCATTTGATTGCTCCTGATCTGCTACTACCTTAATAGCAAACAAAAATAATTTCAGTATAGCAAACATTCCTTGCATATGAAACAAAATCCACCCACATTCGCCCTTCAAGTGGAAATAAGAATTCAGGGACTAGGAGTTTGGGAACAATGTAATTCCATGCACATGTTCATAACTTGCTGTGCACATTTCACTAATTCAACTAGGTTTCTTCAAGTGCTCCAGCACAGTTAAATGACAGAGCAAGACTTTTCTAAAGCCCTCAAGTATCTTCACAACTCACTGTTCTTTAGGGTGCAGTCAGCCTGGTTTCAAAAACAATGCATACAAACCTGACTGTTTTAAATTGCCATGTCAAGACGCTATGATTATTCAGCCAAACAAATAAACCAGTCAGCCCAACCTTCTAGTTCAAAAGAGTAACTTCAACTGTAACAGGAAGAATGAAGCTCTCCTCCATTCCTGCCATGACTGACGTTCTACAAAAAAATATCTAAGAGAGATTTCTAAAATAAGCCATTAAGAAAATTTTCCCCTTGTTAACACTCCAGCAAGAAAGGTGAATCTTCTTGGAAATAAGCATTTGGGTGATACTTATGATTAGTATAAAATTAGTGCTCATCAATCTAAACTTAATTAAATATATTTGTAAGCAAAAATTATTACATTTAGATGTTTTCTTTATGAGGTGACTATACTATAGAGCAGAAACAAGTTTGTTTGGATGTCTTTCTCCCAAATGTCTTTCTATCATGTTTGCCTTATGTTTTACCCTTAATTCTGAAATTCCAGACCTTGTAGTTCGCATGTTACAAACAGTAGCAATTCCTCAAATGTTTTTCTATTGATGTATATCCTCAATTTTAACTCCACCTTAGCACATTTAATTTGGGACTATTTTTCATGTAGAAGTCACCTATTCTTTTGTTATTACAAATGTAATACATAGACATAGAAAAAAATAAAACAACACAGATTTATGGCACAACAATATTACTTAAAAAAAACCCATGAAAATATGTAGGTTGCATCTTTCAGAACTACTTTTGTGCGTTCAGTTTCTAGGTCTAACTTCATCTAACTTCACCACATTCACCACCCTTTGCTGCTATTCTTCTTTTCCCCACCATGCTTTCCAACATCTCTGCATCAATTGTTCTGTATTCTCTTTTGAGCTCCTGAGATCCCCATAACCATCATCTGAGAGGTCATCTGTATACAGAAGCAGAATAACAACTTTGTCTTCATGGACAAGCAATGTCCAGATTCTATCAACTGAGATGATGATTCTCTATGTTATCATGAACCATTATTTTGGCTGATAACAGCTTCACTTCAGCAATGTGAAAAAATACGTATTTTCAAGAAGGGCACCTTCTGTAATATCACTGCATCCTCTGCATCACTGGAGAAATAAAAAGGTATGGCCACAATTTTTAAGTATGGCAGACCTCTTTTCTCTTTAGATCTCTCTGGAAAAAAACATTAGTTCTCAAATCTTCATGAAAAAGAAAGAGAAAAGTAGAATTACTTATCCAGAACACAGTGCGTATCATCCACACAAAAAATTTGAGGAATTTTTAAGTATGCATGGAGCTTGCACTCATCACAACTTACTTAAGTGGAAGTGGAATTCTTATCACCTCTACATGTTTTTATGTGACTAATGGAATACCCATACCCCAGGGTTCTCCTTTTCTCATGAGAGATCTGATAAAGTACATCTCTTTTCAACTGAATACTCAGTTCACAGTTACAAAACTTAATCTTTCAGACGTTCTAATGGAAGGGAAGTCTCTTTCAATGTCAATGTTAGTATAGCTCTTAGGAACTTATTACATTGAAGTCAAAATATTCATGAGGAAAATAAATAAATTTATCTGGATTGAGGGAACTGTTTCATCATATGTAAAACATGTATTACTGTATTAACACACATGTTAATTGTCCAAAGTGTAGTGCATCATTAGGCACTTCCAAACACCTATTGTCCATGAAAGTAAGTGGTCAGAACTACTGACTAATGCTAAAAAGACAGAATATAATGCAACAGACCCATTGCAAAGTCACATTCACTTATTACAAATACTTCACTGTCTGTTTATCTAGCCCGTATCTTATCAAATTTTCTACAAGGATGTTATGGAAGATAGTGTCAAAAACCTTACAAGTCAACATAACAGTTGTTGCTCTCCTCTCATCTACCAAGTCAGTCATTTCATATAGAGGTCTGTTACGCTGGTCTCCCCTCCATAAATCAATGCTAACTACTCTCAATCACTTCTTATGAAAATACTTCCAGATGGATTTCCTCTGTCACCTTCTCAAGAATCAGGGTATGGCTGATCAGTGGAGTTCCCTTGATCCTCCTTGTCCTTCTCAAAGGCAGAATTGACATTTGCTTTGTTGCGGTCCTCAGGATCCTCCTCTGGCCATCGTGACCTTTTAAAGGCAACATACTGTCCTTGCAGTAATGTGTGCCAGCTCCCTCAGCACTTTCGTGTGCATTTCTTCAGGTCTCATGAACTTCTGCATATTCTTTCTAAGTATTCCCTAACTTGATCATCCTCCACAAAAGTAAGTTTTGCACCCAAAAAAATCTGACTATGCATTAACAGAATGCAAAATGTGGATTAGTCAAGTTTTTCCATTGACATCCAGGAATGGAAGATGCACACCTCCAAATGCCTCTTATGGGACATAACTAGGAAATGGGCATCAACAGAAAAAATGCACTACGAATCAAAA
>WEIV01001356.1:591235-606164 GCA_013390005.1 Calyptomena viridis | reverse complement strand
AAGCTGAGACAGATGAGTCTCTTTTGGGGGAGACCTGGCACAGTTTTGTGCCAACAGCCTGTCCTTCCTCTGCATTCCAAGATGGATATATGGCTTTGTCTGGAAAGCACACAAAACACAGGCATGACAATAATGCTTTGTTTTTTTCTTTTCCCCAGGTCTGCTTTATGATAAAAACCTTATAATTATCTCAGAGATTGCAAATTTTTATGAGCCAACCAGAAGTGACCCTTAGGCCCAGAGGCAAACTAAAAATGCCTACTTTTACACAGCTTCTTATCATTCTTTGTCTCAGAACAAATAGAGACACAGTGTTGAAACACACTGCATGCACCCCAGAAGCCTTTCTCATTAAAAAAGGAGGTCAAGGTAAAGAGAAAGCACATGGCCTTCTAAAAAGTGTAAATCAGACAAGAGAGGGGAAAAGGGGGAAAGGAAAGGTAGCACAAATGCAACAACAGAACAGATGATGAGTATCCAGGTGATCATATCTCATATTAATTTAACAGATTACACCACCTGGCACTTTTCCAATAGTAAGGTAACACGGCTGGCTTTTAGTTATCTTTCCCAACAATTTCTTCTCCACTGTGCTGAGTGCATGAATGAAAACACAGGCTTAACAGTCATCCTTTCCCATAGCAGCAAAAATAATCACTGTTCTCCTGATAAGAGACAGCCAGAAAAACTGAATCTGTGGTTTCATGATATATGCTATTCATCAGGCTATGAAGTCCACAACTTTGTTAAAATGGGCACACCACCCAGCTTGCTAGTGTAGTAACAAACAGCTAGGAAATATTGCATCGTAAATAATGAGCTGTATTTTGATAATTTTTTTATATCCAGTAATCAGCAATTTGTAGTAGATGTCATTGTCAACCTAGCTAACACATCATCATTGTGAACAAGCATGGGTACACATAAATGTCTATGTCATATACAACAAACAAAAATATCTGATACTAATTCCATAGCTGATACCACTAAGGAAATTCTTCAACAGAGCAGTTGACTGCCTGGAAAACCAAAAGCAATCAGACATTCAAGCTCTTCAACTGCACTATTTTTTTTTAAACAAAAAGTATTACATTTGCATTTTGCTGAAAAGTCATGCGAGACTCAACCTACTTATTAGATCAAAGGACACATATTTTATCAGGGGAGATTTGAGTTTATATCCCAGCCTTTGGCTTTCCTGAGCCTTTTCCTCCACCAAAGGCATATAAATATCCTCCAATGAGCTGAACAGTTTTACCTGAACCCTCAAATACCACCACAATTACTCACTAGTATGCAACCCATTTAAGTGCTAGAAAAATATATATTTGGAAAAGAAATAGTTAATGCTGCATATTGTTAACAGCTTTGACTGTCATTTTAGTTGTTACTGGTGTTGAAGTTGCTGCCTTTCCAAAGCTGGAGTTATTGCCTCCCTTGCATATGACCATAAGTTATCATTGGGATAGTCTCTCAACTGCAAAATTGAGAGAATACATAAATGCAGAAACTGGCTTCCACAGATACTATGGCTAGGACATCTGCCACAAGAGAGGTTTTTTGGAGCCTTTTCTCAAAGTTAATCTAGATATTTACAGAGAAAGCGATAGCCATTTGTTTAATGAAGTTTATGTTACAATAGCTTTAAATTTCTTTGAATATTCAATGTAGATAAACCATAAACCTGCAAGATCTCAGGTTTGCCAATCACAACTTGAAAATCCCTGTACAGCATATGGATGCTGCCTGGCCTTGTATGAACAAATTATATGCACCTGAGTTTGTTTGGAGGTGGATTTCACACCTGTGATTTGGTGCTTATGGATGTAATGAAGAAAATGTACTGGCCAATCTCTGGCATTATTAAGTTTTCCCCATGGACCTCTGATGACTGCACTGTGCCCCTGCAACCCACTGTTCCCAGCTTGACTTCTGGGCATGTATTGTTCTCCTTTTGAGCTGACCATAGAGCAACGATTATTTCACTGCAACACTGGTTCCCAGATTTTTTGCATTTGATATAAAAGGAGCCAACTCCAGCCAAATTAAATATTCTGTCTGGTGCAGCAACCCATTTCTGACAACAGCCAGTAGCAGGTGTTTAGAGAAGCACTGGCACAAATTGGGTGATCCTTCCCCTGACATACTGCAGTCCCAATTCCAGTAATAAGTAGTTTAAGGACTTCCTGAGCTGGAGGCTGTTTCCAGACCTTTGCACTTAATAGCCTATAATGGCTCTTTACTCTAGGAATGTGTTGGTCCTTCCCTGAACCCATTTATAGTCTTGGTCTCCACAGCAGGCTATGTAATGAGCTCCACAATTTAATTATGGGCAATGTAAAGTACTTCCTTCTGTCTGTTTTTAAAATTCTGCCTGATAATTCAATAGCTGTATCATATTGTGAGTAACAGGGAGTAATCACCTCTCTACACCTTCTGTGGTTTTATGAATCTCTTCATATACCCCTTCATTCATACACTCCCCCAAGTGGAAGCATCTTAGACTGTTTAGACCTTTGCTAAGCCTGAAACTGTTCTATCTTTGTCAATGTTTTCTAGCTCAGTTATGTCTTTTTTGAGGTAGGATTGCCAGATCTAGAACAAATATTCAACATTTGGCTGCACCAGAGGTTTATCAGTGGTGTCATCACACTGTCTGCACTGTTGTCTTGACTTATCCAAAGATCGCTTTCCTGGGCGTTAAATGACAATATAAAGTCCAAACTTGTTAGCTTTTTTCTCCTGCATATGCATAATTTTGCCTTCATCGACCTCACATTTCAACTGCAATTTGCTGCAGTCATTCAGCATCATGAGATCCTTCCGAAAATTTTGTGCAATCAGCCTGTACCCACCCTGACTTAATTGTGCAAAGCAGCAACAAGCTTTATCCCCTTGCACTCCCTGTGATGCTCCCATCACAGACCCCATCAGTAAACTCCTAAGTAAACTCTGAAAACCACCCCATTGCCTACTACACCCACATTGTTATTTAACCATGAGGACACCATCTCTTTCACCCCTAGGTTCTGTACCAAAAGCTTTTGTTTCTTCCCCCATTGAAGCTTCCTGGAAGCTCTCCCCTTGGCCAGACCACCCCTGTTCATGGGCCTTGTACATCTCTCAGAAACTTCTGCAAGATTCACCCATCCTGGCTTCCTTAGGAAAAGCTCTGCTGGCCCTCCCCCAGCACATCATGTTCAATTTGCATCTTATCAGCATTTTATCCTAATCTTGCATTTTAGCAGCAGCTTTACTGGTTTCTCTGATTAAGACTTTCTTCTGGGTTACCCCATCTGTGAACCCCTGTGTGACCACTACACTCCTTTTGGACTGGAGTTCGTTTAAGGGAGGTATTATAAAGCTCTCTCAGCAGTTTCTTACTTGAATTCCATCAGAATACTTTGCAAAATCTGATCCTAGTGATTAGCTATTGGCCCTTTTGTCAATGTAATCTTTAGTCTCCTACATTAACCTTCCCAGTTTCCTCAAGTCCATCCATACAAACAGCAGCTCAGCCCAGGACGCTCTCAGGCACCCTCAGCAGTGAACATTGATGGAAGAAATTTAATAACACTAAAAGAAAAAGACCTTTCAAAACTCCTCATGAAATACTTTCTTTAAGCATCTGTCACTGCCTGCTACCCAGGGAACTGGTCTATGGAAAAGCAAAGATTTTAGTAGCTTCCCAGCCACCCCATATCTACATCACCAATATCCCAACAAAACTTTCCTCCCTATCTCTCAACCCTCACCACACAAACAAGTTTGATAAAAGGTGCACAGAAACTGGTATATCTCCATGAAACACTGCAGCTCCATGCAGTTCTGTGCAGCTTTACTTTCAGCCTCAAGCCCAGCTCTCCTGTACATACCTAATACACAGCTTATGTCCATTAGAGGCTGACCTGGAGACAGTGAAACAATTTTCCACTACAATATTCCCAAGCACCTCAAACAGCAACCCCCGATCTAAAAACTAACTATAGTATATCAACTCCCTAGTAAGTTCTTGTAAGAGCACTTGGATCTATCACATCAAACACCTTATTAAGCTTGTATTGATCAGGTACAAGAACAAACAGAGCCAACAAGCCTTTCTGTGACCTTCTCTTAGAGTAAAGTAACAAATCCAGTAGGCACAAGTAATAGAAACAAATCCTACAAAGGAAATATGAGGCAAAGCAAAAAGAGCGAAAAAGAACTGTAGGAAGTTTGATCAGGTTAACAGAGGAAGAGCCTCCACCACATGATGTTGTCTCTTCTGTTTCAACACTGCAGTTCACAGATATTTCTGTGTTATGCACATGAAGGGATATTCTTTAAAGCAAAGTCTTTTGGTATTCTTGCCCCTCAAATTCTGGGTACATGAATGGCAGTTTGCTTTTCCTAAGAATAAAATAGATTCATGAAACAGGTTGTGCCGTGAACATGTTTGCAGTTTCTTAAATGCAGACGTGCAAATCATCACTGCCCTGTGGTTATACTTGGAGCTTGGTTTAGTGTCAAAACTGATCTCTGGTATATAATTTTTTCTGTTCTCTGCTTCAGTTGACCAGCAGGCATATGTTAGACACAAAATTTTACTTTTTTGGAAAGTAAATTATGTTTCAATTAGATCCTGAACCATACTAAATTATTCAATCCCTTAAATCTTTTCTTCCATCAAGAGTTCATCTTCTCAGAAGCCAGAGGAAGCCTAGAGTTTTGTGTCATCTGCTATCAAGGTGACCAATATATCTTGTCCTAGATCTATAAATCACTTCAGAGTCTATATTGCATAAAATCAGGGTGACTTTGTTCCTGCATGCCTTCATTTTCCAGGCTTTGGATCCAGCAAATTCCCCTGAAACAGTCCTCATCTGCAATGTGGAAACTGAAAATGGCTTAGATCCAAGACTTGGCTAATTAATCAGATAATTATAAGATAAAGTCAAAGTCATGTGGAATTCTCTCTGAGCTCCTATTAGAGCTTGGACTTATACATATCACTGGGTATCACCCATTTCTTCCTTCTGCTTGCTTAAGGAGTTTTTTTCCCTTTTTGCTTCTTAACTTATTCTCTAGATTTTTTAGCAAATAAGATAAAACATGAAGGGTACTAATGGTAGATGGCAATTAAATTCTAGGACCAACAGAGTCCCTCCTAATCTTTCATTTAAATATTCTGAAAAGATAGGTACCTATGTGGTGATTACTCTTACCACAAAAAGTGACAGACTTTGGAGGACTCCTGGCAGTAACAGAAATGTCAGCATTCATTTGTGTGAGGAGGAAAGGAAATAAGTGACACCATTTGTGATGCAATAAAATGAAGAGCATCCTTTATCCCTGTAATTCATGGAGAAAGAGATGAACAAAGGAGTCAAGGAAAGCGGGGGAAAAAAGATAAAAAGCTTTCTCAAAGGGATTTATTTTGCTTTATTTTTGCTGCAGCCAAAACCAGTTTGTTTTGGGAGAAGATTTTAATTTTTTTGTTTAGCCTTTAGCTTTCAAAGCTGTGAATGTCAGACCTGGAAAAGACCTTCTAGGTCATGAAATCCAATCTACTCTCTTTCAGGAAAAGTTACGTATGTTTGAATTCACACAGTTATCAAGACCCACCTCAAATCTAGCCCAGTTGTTCCTTTTCTCTTATTCCTACTGAGAAGCTATGTCAGATCTCCACTCTTCTCATCATTAGAATCTTTTTTTTTTGTACATTCCATTCAGTATGTATGCCCCTGCACAATCTTATTTAAATTCCTATGATTAGGATTTTCACATTTCATCCAAAGAGTTAAAATTGAACCAACAATCAATGATTTTATATGATCCTTCTATGGAATAGAAGGGACCTGAAAGTCTTTATCCAGAAATCTTTAAATCTTTGGGTCAAAATCCTCTGAGTGAGGTTATGTAGGGCACAGATAGGCATAGGGAATTAGAAGCTCAGGTTTCAAAGATTCTGGAATCAATCGAGTAACCAAGATGAAAAAATTTAATCACTGTCTTTCCAAGTAAACAATGAAAAATGCTCGAGGGAACTCTGAGCGTAAATTATTTCCAGCTGCATCACAGACTGGACATCAGCATTACAGAAGATTGATATGTTTTTACTATTTCACAAAGCAAAGGATATCTGAACAGGAAACATTTTCATAACAATACATCTCATCCAGAGAAATATCATATGATTTGCAGGACCTGTGTTCTGTAGGTCAAGAGTAGACAAAAAAAAATGACAGCAAATTGGATGGACATGACTATATTATAATCATGATTTGGTTTTGTTTTTTAACAACATGCTAAAATAACGTATCCTGATTCCCAAAAGGAGTGAAGATATTCTATGTTATATCTCTGCCAACCAGATGAAAATAAGATTAAGGTCTTTCTGAGGTAGACCTTTGTGGCATCATTTAATCTTCATTTGATCTGGAAGACAAAGTAAAGGAGAACAAGACAAAAGGAAGGGAATTTAGAGCAGCATTCTAACATTAGTCTTGGAAATGTTTTCTTGCCACTCAGATGCTAACACATGCTTTCTAAAATAACCTAATTTAAGGTAATTTCTATATCAGACCAGGATCCTTCATTGGCTATTTACACAAGCTGAAATGTCATTATGGCTCAAGAACTATATGGCTTTGCACAAACTACACAATAAAGTATTCTGATTTTCTTCTTTTCTGCAAATCAAATGTGTGTCTTGCAGTGTTGCACTGTAAGATTCAGAGTTGTTTCAAATGTGTATTTTTTGGGGAATCTTTCCACACCCAGGAGTCATTCAGTGTCCTTTTCTTTCCTAGTGTAGTTTCTTTTCCTTGAAAATAGAAACATCAGAAATTGGCATTGTCCATTTTCACATTTTTTCCTGATTATAACCTTTGGTTTACCCTACAAGGATCTCACAAAGGGTTAAAAATCTTTCATTTCTGAGTAAGCAAACAAAGCTTGAAAAAGTAATGTAGATGTGTAATAATACTTATTACACGTGTGAAAAATAATTCCACAGTTTTTAGACTGGGGATTAAAGAAAAAAAGGAATACTGTAGGTGATACAAAAATTATTTTGTTACCAAGTATTGATATAAGAATCAATTATTACTCCTCCCAGATGCATAAACACCTAGGACTCAAGGAATGACCCAGAACAAAAGCAAGCTTTAGAACAAGCCAAAACACTGCTTTTTTCTAACAAAAGATTTTCGAAGCATACAGGACAGAGAAATACTCTCTCTTCTGAAAAGCAAGTTAGATTTTCAAATTCCAAACACAATTTTTACAGAAAGCAGTCTAGAGAGCAGAGCAGAGAAGGGAGTTCAGGCTTTGCCTGCATAGTTCTTGGGAAAAAAAAAAAAAAAAAAGAAAAAAGGGAGAGGGAAGAAAAATGCCTACACTTACTTTTCATTAGAGTGTCACTTGAGAGGGGCAGATAAAAATATAAAGCTACCATTCACCAACAAAATAAATTCTATTTTCTCTCTAAGGAAGGAAGTTCAGCAACTGAGATAAGACAAAATTTTCCCCCATTTTCCCTCCCCAGTATCCTCTGAGATACAAAAATTTGTGGGAAAAAAACCCCAAACCAAACATTAACAAGTGTCTTTTTCTTCTTATTCCTCACCACAAAGACTACAAAGTTTGATGGCATACACTGCTGCGCTTAGCAAATCTCATTTTGAACACCTGGGATGAGAGGGCCCTGATTCCTCAGGGGGTTGGTGGCTGCTGGGCAAGACAAACACCATCGTGCTCCAAGCACCTGCATCTTCGTGTCCCCTCCCCATGCCATTGCCAACTTTCTTCCATTCCCCTTGACATGGTTTCTGTGCATGTAAGACCCAAGGGAGCAGGTGCATGTCCACCACTTTCAATCCCTATGTTTGAAGCAGAATAAGAGAGTCCAACAGAGGGTGGAGAAAAAGGATTTACTGCAGTAAGTGAATAGCAGACAAATAAAACAGAAAGCAAGTGTCAATACCTCAGCAAGTCTGTGTAGAAACCTGTTCCTGCAGGACCCCTTCCAAAACTCAAATTCAATCAAAGGTTTTGATTACTTTTAACAAGATTTAGGATCAAAGAATGGAGACATAGGGGTAAAATTTTAGGTCTTTATACAAGCCAAAAAAACTAAACTAGGAATGAGGGATCTGGGTAGAAAATACAATAAATCACCACCTTCTCCTCTCCCCATCAGCAGCTGTCTGGAGATTCAGAAATGAGGGAAAAGTGTATCTCATGCAACAAGATTCTACTCTTCTTTCAATACACAGAATGCAGAAAATTTAAGAAACAGCTCAAAATAAACTTCCAAAACTGGAAGGGAATCTGGATAAAGCCCTGCTTTGAGGTGTTAACCTCATAATACCCAGTGTGTTTGTGAAACATAAATTCACACTCATTTAACTCTGAATAAAGCATGAAATAGCTACCAAAAAATGCTTATGTTCGAAGATTATTCTTTATAATCAACTTTGAAGTTACACATAGCTATTTGTGAGAAAAAAAAAGAAAATCAGTCTTTCTGTACCAAACCCTAACACTTCTGCCTGGAGGAGAAACTACATCAGGTTTCACATCAGATTAAGATGACAACATCGCCTGTGTCATGCAACGTTACAAATCTCACTGGAATCACACCGGGGGCCTGCTGCCTTCACCACACAGCAGACACTGAAATGGTGCTGCAGGGAGAGTCCAAGGCAGGAGAGAGATTATTGCATTCCCTCCCGACCCCAAGGGACAGCTGTCACAGGGTTGAGCCCACATCTCAGTCTTGGAATAGGAAAACTTTCAAGGAGACACTGAGACATAAAATTGCAGGCATTACGTCAACTAGAGCAGTGATCTTCATGGCTGAGAAGAAAGTGGAGATCTTTAGCTCTTGTTAGCAGCTCTGTTTATCTTGTTAAACAAATGGTATATCTGAAGTTTAGATTGTTTCTTTTGGAACCAATTTCAGAAATGTTCATTTTTCTCATCATCTGCCCTTCTCTTTTTTCATCTAAATTCTGTTGAAATATACATGTGTGGTTTTTCTTCTTCCCTCTTGACTCATCAGTTGTATACAAGCAGAAACCCACAATACAAAGCACTGTCAAATGCACATAACAAAACAGCAGGGAGGAAGAAGAATTATTTTTCCTCTAATTCTTTTTGCCTATAGTAATACTGGGTGCTGCTTCTGTTGTGCCTCTACAGCTTCAGAAAAGGACACAGTAAGTTGCTGGTCCTCCTTCAGAGTCAGATAAATCCTCAGACCATGACCAGACAGCAGTCTTCCCACTTCAGCCCAACTAGAACTGGAAGTGATCTGGACATTAACCTCATGACAGGGCATGCCATATTACTTGGACAAGATTTTAATCTGAAAGAGATTTTGAGTGTAAAACAGGGACTCGTAATGCCACTCAACTCTTGTGTTGGTGTATTTTTTAGTCACTGGGGTCAAAATACTGGTTTGAAACTACGTCACAGACGAGACAATAAGGAAAGAAAAATATTAGTTCTTTATGCACTATTTTAATTAAGAAAGAGTGAGACCAGTTTGTGAGGCTTTTTTCTATCAGTGAACATTAAGATGTGAAGTTAACTGACAGCATGGGAGATCAAAATCCTTTACCACAAAACTGCAAGAGCACAAGGCATCAACTGTACAACCATCCTACCCATTTTTACCCTGGTGCACTTCACCCTCTGCCCAGAAGTATCACTTGTGGAAGTGAGAAGGCAGGTCAGTCACCAGATTCAATCCGACTTCGACCTTATATTTTCTTGGAGTTTTTCAGAAAAGGAGAAATGGAGCCAAACGTCTTGCTTCTCTCACACATGATAAAACTACATGTCCTCTAAGGTTTGACCTATGTGGGAATGCTGCCTCATTTTACAGACATGGGACTAAATGGTCATTAAATCATGCTGTTTTCAGCTAGAACTAAATCCTGCTGGATTTAAAAAAAAAAAAAAAAAAAAAAAAGAAAAAGTGGACTGCTCATCACACCTTGAATTTGCACAGTCTCCAAATACAGCATTATTTAAGGAAAGAAAATCCAACTCCTGTGAGTTAAAATTAAGTAGCACTTTCCTTGAAAACTTGAAATACATCAGCCCCACCAAAAGCATAGTAAGACACAGAAACAAACTTACTGTATTTTTCTGCCCACATATTTTACTGTAGCATCACCTATTCAAAAAGACACAAAAAAAGAAACCATTTCTTTAGGTAGTAACCTTCTGATGGATGAAATCACACCTTGACCACAAAGTAGCACCACACACCTTAACCACAAAATCAAACAGGAGCAAAAATATCCTGCTGCTTTTTGCTACTGACAGATACAGAAGTTGTCAGGCCAGACTACCTTCTGTGAGCTCATTGCATGCATATAACTGAAGAAAGATAAAACCTGACCTTTTCTTAGCATGGAAATTCAAATTGCTTTAGATCATCTGATCTGATGGGATCATAATATGGATGTGAAAAACATCCAGGCACAGGAGGACTAGGTTGCTTATGGTTACTTCCTATGTCACTTTCTCAGTACTCAATAAAGCAGTGAATCACTAGGTGTTATGATGATTTTTGGTATTACATCCACATTAAAGAGAGAAATAAATTCTCCCCTGAAATTCCATCCTGTATATCCTTTCAACAAAATACTAATAGGCAATGAAGACAGGTGGAAGAAGAAACATTTTGAATATGGTGCTACTGAAATAGTATTGTTGCTCTTGTCCTAGTGATGTTCCTCATCAGAGGTAACAGCACAGCTTGACCAAACCAACCTGCATGCCTGGGGACCTGGCCCACAGCATATGAGTCAAGCAGGAGGAGAACATAAAGAAAGATATACACACGCCCAACCCAGCACACTATTGCATTGAGCTGTTCCACCTTCAGTCTTCTAGCTGCCTTTAGCAGAGCAGAAGGGCAGAATGAACATAGTTTAGAAAAAGAGAAAAACATGAACAAAGGGGAAGTAGCAAAAGATAGATAAATCATGACTTTTGGGGTATGTCAAATTTCTTCTCTACCTAGGATTAAAATGTACTTTTTAGTATTGATTTTTAGTGCTCTAAAAGTGAACGTAATCGGCCCATGCTGGTGGTAGGGCAGAGTTCACCCACCGACACATCTACATGAGCAACGGGAAAGAGAGGGATAACCCACTGCTTCCAAATTTTGCGAAAAGTACCTAACTGGTCAAGTTGATATGACCACAAAACCCATCCTTGCTGGCTGCCCCTACAGTAGGTTATCTGACAACCCCACAGGCAATGCTGCTTCCCAACAGTCCCATTCAGGCTTTCAAGCCATAAAGTGATACTGAAAAGTTAGAAAAAGTTCCTACAGAGAAAAATCTACCAGGGAGGCAATTGAAAGCACCCAGTAAGATCATCCTAGTTACAGATGGGTAACTTCAGTAAAACAAATACCACATTAAAGGTCTTGCACAGGTAAAGTTCTTGGGGGGGAAAAAAAAAGAAAATATCTGTTAGCAAAACAGATAGAAATAAAAAAATAAGTCAAATACTCTAGCCATCCTTTCACACCACATTTTCTGTGGTATCTTCTCTGTTCCTTGAAATGAATGGAGATGCCTATTTCTTCTTAACACATGGAGACCAGAAACTGTCTTGCTGGGAACGAGACCTGATCTGCAAATGGCCAATGTGGTGTAATTCTGACTCCAGTGAAGCAATACCACCTTGGATAGCTTGAGACCCTATCTACAAATTAGTTGTTCTTAACTAGTAGTAACATACTAAATCAATCATTTATAAGTAATGCCAACCAAGGTCTGAGTGAAAAAAAAAAAAAAAAAAACATTAGGCACTGTCAGAAAAAACTAAAAAGAACAAGAAAAACCCTCCACTTCCTATTGTTGTTGGGAAACACAGAAGCAGATAACTTCTATATACAGTAGGAGCTAATAAAACATTATCATGGCTAAGCTTCACGAACAAAGATATGGGAAGGGCTCTACCCACACTTGCTACAAGCGCGCTGGTGACTAAAAAAGCCAATGCGGGATAGACAAGTCCGTGTATAAAAGGCAAAGATAAAAGTCTCCTTAGGTGGTATTGACGAGACGCAGTTTCTTCTGCAATGTCTTTTCTCCTTAAGGCTACTTCTAACTGAGTAATTCTACGCAACGGTAGCGTGTCTGACTCCAAAATAAAACATTATAATCCACAATGAAAAATGCACAGAACACAAACATTATTTACCTGAGACAGCTACAGCATTTCAACTTAAAAGAATTTTTAGACTACAGAATTCTTACTCATCCAAATCAGAAGGTGGAAATTACTTCCACTTAATAACATCCTACTGTCATGGAGGCCAAGTCTGTGTCCCTTGGACTACAGTAACCTGAAAAAAACACTAAGGGAGTGCCTACAGAAGAGACAGCAGGTGCTTCGAACCCATTCAGTCACACTGATATGTAAATCAAGCACAAACTTCCCACTTAGCGGTGCTCTAAAAAAACCTAAGTAACAGTAAATTGGGTACAATAATAAAAATTGCACAATCTACAGTGTAATGAATTCTAACTTGGATTCTTACAGGTTCTCCAGAATCTCCACTTATTTTGTTACTCTGATTGCTTTGGCTTTTAAGGCATCTGGTTGCAAAGAGCAATACTGAAACCACAGCCCATCCATAATGCAGCAACGCCTGTCTGAATTTGCGGAGAAACTGACGCAGTAATTTTGGTTATAAAAGGGTAATGATTGCAATGCCAACGACATTGCTTCAACATTGTTGACAAGGCACTGCTAATCAAAGCATAAAAGAAATGAGGATGAATACTTACACAGTCTATTTAAGTGACTGCTCATTTTGGGTAGGCTTTTCAAACAACATTACTGGTAGCAGCAATACTGTAAGCTTAATTTTCTTGACAAGTCAGGATTCAACTTTCCAAAGTTGAAAGATGCTGCATTAACTGATGAAGACTGTAATTCCATCTGGGGGAACGCAGTAAATTTGAGCTTTGTTCCCGTGATCTAGCATGTCACCAGAAACCTTTGCTGGAGTTACAGAAGTACTACATGCAGACAAGAGTGAATTACCTCATCAATAAAATGTTTCAGAAGCTCTTCCAGACGCAGTAGCAGAAAAATAAAGAGCAATTGAAACTTGAGAGAAGCTATTTGTTCTACCTTATGAGTTAATTTATAATGCCAAAATATACCATTAACTAAACTAACAGCTTATTTGTAACTTCGTTTTAAGCTCGTAAGTAAAAAACCCACATCTTTACAGCACTATAAGTTGTGAAATTTCATTTATATAGAGTTGTTCATGTTGCAGATTTTGAAATGCACTACAAAACAGGGAGTAAGCCAGCATTATGTAGATATAAACCACAAGATACATCTTCCTCAGATATAATTTGTTCCCACAGAGCTCTGGATCTCAATCAGCTTTGATCAGAGCAGCTAATATTTTCAACAGATGCTGAGGATTCGATTTTTTTCTTTTAAAACAAATACAAGGCATTTGCCATCATATCTCATCCAAATGACTGATTCCTAAATTTAGAGCAGTATTTTAATCTTCTAATCTGTACAAGACCTTGTTCTGGGATCATGTTCACTTTAGTGTGTCCATTGTCACTGGACTGAAATTCAAATGAGAAGGGAAAGCACTAACAACTGTTTACTGAGAAATACTTCTTTTGAGAAGGGGGAAAACTTATTCAACACTCTTGTTCATCATCTGTCTCACTAACATCAACTTCTTTGAAAAGCCACCTGGAAAAAGACTTACTATTGAATCTATCACCCTTAATTGTACACCTCATCTTTTCCCTTCATTTCATCTGACAGGGAGACACTCTAAAGAAAATGAGGCCAGAGTCTATGCAGAAGGAACCAGCCTAACTAGAAACTTGAAGGAAAAGTAGTCCAGAAGTAAGAGGTCAGTGACAGGTGCCCTGAGCCTCTCCCTGCAATCTCCACATTTAGGAACTTCCTCTGTTGCACTGAAGACCAAGTGACAAGTCTGGTGTTACTCCCCACAGATGGAATAATCCCCCCAGACACCTACACACCCCATCATCTCATAATTTTTAAGATCTGCCTGATGCTGAAGTAAATGAAAATATGCCTGACATCTAGTTTCTTCTGCCATATGTGATGTCCTATATTCAGGGAGCTCAGAGTGAAATTATGTTACCTTCTTTCACCAGCAAGGTTCAGAAAGGCAAAACATAACTTTGTCAAGGTTGCAGTATAAGAGGAGGAATTAGAGGGAAACAAAAATTAAAGCCATTGGTGAATTCAAAGACCCTCTGTGTTCTTATTTTACTACTTATAGATAATATATCACCCAGGTATCTCATCACATTTTAGGTTTAATTATCTGCACTGCGCCTTTGATACTCTGGCAAGAGACCATTATATATGTAGCTCTCATTATTCCAAACAGGTTTTAAATTTGCAATCAGAGAATTTTCTGAAGGTTAACAGATATTAGCAAAATTCAGATGCAGAATAAAGAGGAAAAGCTTCTATTCAACTGGTGAGAGAGAGGACTATTTTTTTAACATCAGAACAGCGAATTTACTCACATATGGAAAGAATTTTTTGATTTGTAAAGCAATGCAACAGCATGTGTGTTGTTAAAAATCTTTGGTTGAATCAGGTTTCATCTAAGGCAGTAGGAACACTAATATCAACATTGACTGGGTCAATATTTTATCCCTCAACTTCAGTAGTTTTGTAAAAAACTCAAATTTCTTGTTCCACTAGTTAAGTCTTTTTAAACATTCTTTACTTTGTGTTTTGTGCATTCCATCTTTCCATGCAGTGTTCATGACATCAAGCACATTGTAAAGTATTTCATTAGTCTTTACAGTAATATACTGCAAATAACTTAAAAAAACATATAAAGGCTATTGTATTTAAATACAATATCTGAATTGTATTTAAA
>WEIV01001356.1:575160-590115 GCA_013390005.1 Calyptomena viridis | reverse complement strand
ACCATTATGGCATGAGATAAAACCAAAAATCAAAGCTTCACTAAGCTAGGAAAGCATGCCATAAATGAGACACTCTGCTGTTAAGAGCTATTGGTGTAACAGTGAGTGGAAAGGAAGCAGAGGTGTGAAATGACTCGTCCAGGCTCAATCTTTGCCATGGCCAAGACAAGAGTAGCCAGGTTTCCTCAAGACACTCGTTCCATCCCTCCATCCCTGGGTTGCACTGCCTCTGTGATGTGCTGAGAAGACTGTCAACCCTGCAGATCTGAACTGCAGATGACTTAAGTCAGATCTGTTTCTTTATTCATTTGTGTCAAAACGTCCCATCTATCCTAACTGCAATATCTTCATTTTTCACAGAACAGAGCTAGAGCTTTTAAAAGGATTCAGTGAAGAATGTGCCAGGTCAGTTTGAACAGTGCCCACCCAAAGGAGAGGACCTGGCCAAAGAGACTTGACACACTACACAGTTGCTAAAGTGTCAAGGAAACAACCCCCCACACAATCCCTCTTTTTTCAGTGTGCCTTGAGATCCAAGAAAGGAAAGCAGCACTACATTGAACAAATAAAACCTGCATGTCACATGCACAGGTGTACATTTGGCAGAGAAAATATCTGCCAAATTACTATTTTTCAGGACATCAAAAAAGGATACCAAACTCCAGTATTTTCTGATTACTTCTACATGATTGTTTTTACTTTGGATTCTCTTGTTCAGTGCTACCTAGGACACGGATTTTCTGAGGTGTCACTGCGACCAATCTGCTGGGAACTGCTGGTGAACTTTGATTTTTAACACAGAATTAATACCAATAAAATGAAAATAAGATTGGATCTGTAAGCACGCTTGCCAAACAGAAGTCACACTGTGGAAATGAAAATCAGATTTGATTTATTAGTATGCTCTTCTAGGCATGCAAAGCCATAGAGAGACTGTATAAAGAAAAAAATTTTCCCTTCCTTATCCCAAATTTAGATCCATAAAAGAAAATGGTTCTCAGTTAATCTGCAAAGCATAGAATTCAATGGTTCTTTGCACCACGATGACCCACTAAACCAAACAGACAGTCTGGGCCCATAGAACTACAAGTGTGGAATTTTTTTTAATTGAGTCTGTGGAAAACTGTGTGCCCTCCCTCAGATGAGCTCAGGGCACTAGAAGGTGGAAGGAATGCCAAAGGTGATTATTTTGCACAGATTAGAATAAAAGATTAGCAAATATTCTAGAGTTTTTAGGTCTGTTTGAACATGAAACTCTCAGTAGATTTAAATGCAAATCAGAAACAAGAGAAAATATATGCAAAAAAAACAAACCCAGAAAGCAGAATTTCACAAATGCTGCAGAGATCCTACACATTAATTTGTAAACTATTATCATTTTTCAAGACTACATATTTACTGCACCTTGTATAAAGAGTGATATTCAAAGAACAAGAATAATTTTCAGAGTAATATACATTATATATGCATACAGTACTACCTGCAACAAAAAGGTCGTAATGAAAAACTGGAATTTGGATGACTCATTTTACAAATTTGGTGTTCACCATACATGAAATAAAAAGAAGGGAAAGTCAAAGACTTCCACAAATTGAAGTCCAATCACAATGACAGTAAATAACTATATGGCATTGAAATAAGACTCTCAAGAAACATTGATGAAATGAAGCACTTAATGCAGAGGAAAAGAGCAGTCAGTTGATTTGTTTTGGTTTAAACCATACTAATCAAAAGCAGCAGTGCTTTGCCAACTCGGACTCCAAAACTCAGCTTTTTATAAAGCCCAAGGCTAGAAATAACTTCATGTTTTGGGTAAATTCAGTGAACATATAAAATGTAAACACTAAACACAATCTGTGATACTGACTACACATAATGTATGAATCATTGTGATGTAACTACGTGTCAATATATTTTATACTGGGATTGCCTTTCAAGCTAATATACTGGTAAATCAATTAAAATGTAACCAGCTGAGTATAACAACAATCAACTTATTTGGCTTCTGCTGCATTTAGTATTTCAGCATCCTCCAACATTTATTGATTTTTTTTCTAATGGTACCACCACAATAGAGAAAACAATAATATTTTGGCTATTAGAAATTAAAAAAGAAGCCAGATTACACTGGTAGCTTGTTCAGCTTCCTACAAAAAGTCAAGAGCACTGAAGAAAATCGGAACTAGGCTTTCAGATCATTACCTGAAGCCAGAAAACCTACATTCTTTTCCACATCTGTTACCGCTTATTGGTAACTAAGTGCCATGCTAACCTACCAACTAAAAGAAAGCTGATGGATGGTGTTTGCATCTTCTCAAAGCACTACTTAGAGGTAACAAATAGAGAAATTTCACTGAAACAGACAAGACCAAGCATAATATAAAAAGAGCTGGAGTGTGGGTGTAAAAACAACTTTGCCGAGATAAAACCAAAAATCAAAGCTTCACTGAGCTAGGAAAGCATGCCATAAATGAGACACTCTGCTGTTAAGAGCTATTGGTGTAACAGTGAGTGGAAAGGAAGCAGAGGTGTGAAATGACTCGTCCAGGCTCAATCTTTGCCATGGCCAAGACAAGAGTNTTGAACAAATAAAACCTGCATGTCACATGCACAGGTGTACATTTGGCAGAGAAAATATCTGCCAAATTACTATTTTTCAGGACATCAAAAAAGGATACCAAACTCCAGTATTTTCTGATTACTTCTACATGATTGTTTTTACTTTGGATTCTCTTGTTCAGTGCTACCTAGGACACGGATTTTCTGAGGTGTCACTGCGACCAATCTGCTGGGAACTGCTGGTGAACTTTGATTTTTAACACAGAATTAATACCAATAAAATGAAAATAAGATTGGATCTGTAAGCACGCTTGCCAAACAGAAGTCACACTGTGGAAATGAAAATCAGATTTGATTTATTAGTATGCTCTTCTAGGCATGCAAAGCCATAGAGAGACTGTATAAAGAAAAAAATTTTCCCTTCCTTATCCCAAATTTAGATCCATAAAAGAAAATGGTTCTCAGTTAATCTGCAAAGCATAGAATTCAATGGTTCTTTGCACCACGATGACCCACTAAACCAAACAGACAGTCTGGGCCCATAGAACTACAAGTGTGGAATTTTTTTTAATTGAGTCTGTGGAAAACTGTGTGCCCTCCCTCAGATGAGCTCAGGGCACTAGAAGGTGGAAGGAATGCCAAAGGTGATTATTTTGCACAGATTAGAATAAAAGATTAGCAAATATTCTAGAGTTTTTAGGTCTGTTTGAACATGAAACTCTCAGTAGATTTAAATGCAAATCAGAAACAAGAGAAAATATATGCAAAAAAAACAAACCCAGAAAGCAGAATTTCACAAATGCTGCAGAGATCCTACACATTAATTTGTAAACTATTATCATTTTTCAAGACTACATATTTACTGCACCTTGTATAAAGAGTGATATTCAAAGAACAAGAATAATTTTCAGAGTAATATACATTATATATGCATACAGTACTACCTGCAACAAAAAGGTCGTAATGAAAAACTGGAATTTGGATGACTCATTTTACAAATTTGGTGTTCACCATACATGAAATAAAAAGAAGGGAAAGTCAAAGACTTCCACAAATTGAAGTCCAATCACAATGACAGTAAATAACTATATGGCATTGAAATAAGACTCTCAAGAAACATTGATGAAATGAAGCACTTAATGCAGAGGAAAAGAGCAGTCAGTTGATTTGTTTTGGTTTAAACCATACTAATCAAAAGCAGCAGTGCTTTGCCAACTCGGACTCCAAAACTCAGCTTTTTATAAAGCCCAAGGCTAGAAATAACTTCATGTTTTGGGTAAATTCAGTGAACATATAAAATGTAAACACTAAACACAATCTGTGATACTGACTACACATAATGTATGAATCATTGTGATGTAACTACGTGTCAATATATTTTATACTGGGATTGCCTTTCAAGCTAATATACTGGTAAATCAATTAAAATGTAACCAGCTGAGTATAACAACAATCAACTTATTTGGCTTCTGCTGCATTTAGTATTTCAGCATCCTCCAACATTTATTGATTTTTTTTCTAATGGTACCACCACAATAGAGAAAACAATAATATTTTGGCTATTAGAAATTAAAAAAGAAGCCAGATTACACTGGTAGCTTGTTCAGCTTCCTACAAAAAGTCAAGAGCACTGAAGAAAATCGGAACTAGGCTTTCAGATCATTACCTGAAGCCAGAAAACCTACATTCTTTTCCACATCTGTTACTGCTTATTGGTAACTAAGTGCCATGCTAACCTACCAACTAAAAGAAAGCTGATGGATGGTGTTTGCATCTTCTCAAAGCACTACTTAGAGGTAACAAATAGAGAAATTTCACTGAAACAGACAAGACCAAGCATAATATAAAAAGAGCTGGAGTGTGGGTGTAAAAACAACTTTGCCTTTCCTGTTCTTTAGTTTTTTTCTCCCCTGTGGTTCTCTAAGCATTAATTTTAGAAGAGGTTTGGTACTCTACTCTGGTACAGGATATCTCCAAAGAGGATTTTAAAACCACATACAGGTAACAAAAAAAAAATTACCATATCAATTTATTTTTTTAAAGCCAGGTAAGAGAGGAGGAAAAAACTAGGACTGGGATTTGAAGTGAGACACTGGGAACAAGAATAATGGAGACAGTAAAATCAGAAACACTTGGTGTGGGGTTGTTTGTCCAAAGCATACTCTCAATGTTCTTGCATTCCCAGTTCATGAATGGGGACAGCACAGCATCCAAGATCAAACAGGGCAGAGAATGTTCATGAAACACTGGCCCCTTATGCTGTGGTGAAGACAAAACAAAATAATAAGGTCATCAGGAATTCGTCCCTCATTGTGCAGCCTGAATAAAGTCATGAGAAACAGTAAGGAGAAAACAAAATATTGAATAGCTTTTCATTCAAACAGCAGTGGACATCCTACACAGAGGGATGCAGGACTTCTGTAGAAAAACAGTGTGCAATTAAAGACTGAACCATAAGGCATATGTGGAAGCAGGTAGGAAAATTCATGTGCTGGCATTTCCTAACTTTTGCACGTTTGCTTTTGCAGTCCCAATAGCACTCTTTTTCCATATGCCGTGATTGCAAGTCCAGTATGTAAACAACCACTCCAGGCTGCATTGTGCTCCCCAAAATGAAGGATTGCGCTCTGCTCAACCACTTCCTGCAGTCACAGCCATCAGCTCGTGCACTCACATGACAGAAAGGAGGGTGGTCACCTCGCAGTACTGTAACCGGGAAGGGTGTTCAAACCCAAACCAGTTTTATCCTCATTCTATAGAAATACCCTGAAATAGAATTCAGGTCCATCTCTACAAATTAAGGATTGACTAAATAGTTCATAAACACCATGTGAACTGTCGCTAGAGCAAAAATAGCCTTTGGAAGAAAAATGCAGCTAACACACAAAGATTAGCACTCACAAGTAACTTGTAGTAACTCAAAAGAAGGGAAGCTAGAGGAGAAGTCAGTCACTAAGGGAATAGATTTCAACGACAAGCTGTCAACGGTTGTTGCAGCACCAGTGAGGGAGTGGAGGAAGGAAAAAAGAAAAATCTGGACAGGATCTCTTTTAAAAAGACTTAAATAGGCTGCAGTCAACTAACTCAGTTCACAGGCCACACTCCAGTTCAAAAAAATTCTCCACCTTCTTCTCATAACTCCTGCCTGCCAATAATACATGTGATAATGAATAATTGAATTCCAATAGTCTGGGTTTTGCCATTTAAAGCACTATGTGAGCAGTTCTGAAGCTGCTGATGTGTATTGTTTCCTCCTCTTGCAGAGATAAGCTTTTGGTTTAAATTATTCCACCTCAAAACCAATGCAGCAACTCGAGGATTCCAGAGGCTGACTGTACTGTATCCACTTCCAGAAGAAAGGAGGAAGGTCACATTTTACATTTAGATTATCTATAGAAAAGTTGGCAATTCATCTAGTCATTTGATATCAAGCATTATTTAATAACAAGTGAACAGTTAATTTATTATATAGTGAGTTTTGTAATTTTCATCTCCTCTGCCTGTGCACCAAAAGCATGCAGAGGAACAGGGGGAATAAAGAAGCATTGAGAAATGGAACACCATTCCTAGGAACAGCTGCATTTCTGCTCCACCCCCCAGCCTCTCATCTCTCTGATTACTCCTCCTCAGGCAGCGTGTCTCATGCCCATCTCTCTCAATGACACTCCATCTTCAAACCAAGTCCTGAGGTGTATATAGCACATCACTCAACCTCCCCTATCTCCACGATTCCACTGGGATTAGCTGGCAGCCTTTGCTATGGGGAAACTGGACTATGGACCTCATCAAAACAGAGCATCAGTTAGGATCAAGTCCTAGGACCAAACCAGATCAGAGCAAAAAGTACAGGGAGAGGGGAAGGGAAATGACACACAATACAATGTCTTGTTAGCACGATCTCTATGTTGTCATAGGTCAGTGTCCTTTAATAGATAGATAATATGGGTGTCTGTTTGTTCTCCCTAGTCCCTGTGCTTTCGTATGTCTTGTATCCACCCTTAATGCTGCCAAAACTACGGTTCAAAATTCAGCAGCAAGTCAAACAAGATGACCAAAACAGGTGCACATCTAGGGCTTCAGCTGTACTATGAATTAATTTCCCCCTTCCAACTAGCACTTCATGTTTATCATCTTATTACCTTAACACATACAACAATACACACAATAGCCCAGCCAAGACTACATTTTAATAGACCAATCTGTTCTAAATCAACTAACTACATGTATTTTGCTCAGAGGATTCCCAATACTCAGCATGCTCATAGTATGCAGCATGAAGGTAAGTTTGCAGCTTTGTTGCAAAAGCTAATC
Source organism: Calyptomena viridis (assembly GCA_013390005.1). Taxonomy (NCBI): domain Eukaryota; kingdom Metazoa; phylum Chordata; class Aves; order Passeriformes; family Eurylaimidae; genus Calyptomena; species Calyptomena viridis. Next base: position 583,245 of record WEIV01001356.1, on the reverse strand, counting down.
AAGCCCCCATAGTATAAAAACAAATAGAATGAGCAACAGACTAAGGAATGACAAAATACATTCAGCAAGAATGTATGCTTCAAGTCAATTTTGTCTGAGATAATCTTAAGGAAAACATATTTTTCTTCCTTTGCCACAGGAGCTATTAACTCATACTGTGAAATCACTTCCGACGCAGCATCTTGGCTGAGTCTCCCCAGAAACGTGCCACTGCTGCTGGTCCATGTAGACTGCTTCAAAAGAGACACAAAACAGCAGCAATAGTGGATCTGATTCTTTGGGACAGCTCTGTCACAGGTAGAAAATCCCAGCAAAACTAGAAAATTCCAGTTCCAGTTCCACCCGCCAGCTAACGTATACTCTCATTGCTGAGATTTCCTTTCCTTCAGCTGTTACCTGCTTTTGGGCTAGTGTTCTCAGTTACAATTATTTATATAGCCATTACCTACCACTAACAGTTTGCTAAGGGTTGGACTCAACATACAAGCAAACCTGGCAGTCACTGTTACCAAATACCTTCCAGCAATACTGAACTTATTATCAGTTGGTTTCAGTGAGGGAAATGTGGTTCTACTAAAGCAGAGCCCTGGTGAACAGTTTGGTTCATTTTAAAATAAAAGGCACCATTTTGAAAGAGGTGTATAGTACAGCTTTTTTAAAATGCTTTGACTTCAAAATCTAAAAATAGCCTTAAAAATTTAATGCAATCACAATTTGGCAGTCGAGCCTAAGGTTAGATCTTCAGACTGAGGGCAGAGACAAGAATTGAAGAGGGGACAAGTCAAGGAAAAAAGGAATCAATGGAGGCAGCATGCGGGATGGAAAAGGAGACTTTGCCACAGGCTCAAATCCAGCAGCAACCAGACAGCAATCTGACCTCACAGCCACTACATGGCCATGTCCTGGACATCCCCCTTTAGGGGCAACCTGGGAGAGCTCCTGACAGCTCACAGCACCTCCATAAAGTACTGCAGGGAGATGCCAGCTCATCTCCTATGTGGAGACAGTGCATGAGGAGATCTGGTTTTAACAAAGCATGTGAGACCTCTTAAGCCAGCTGTGTTTGGGGGTTTTAAGGTGTTACCTGTGTCCACCCAGGAAAGCTCCATTCATCCAAAAGTCACAGGAGAACATACCTCCTGTGCAAAGTCCTGGCTTCAGATTTAGTGTCTTTTACTTAAGCCTGACCCTGATCAGCTAAAGTTAAACTAAGAAAAGTAATATCAGTAGAAATATAGTGTCCAGATTACTGTGAGTTTAAATTTACCTCAGTAGTTAAAGCGCTCTCCTCTCAAGTGTGATGTTACTTTGCCAAACAATGTCTACTTAATCGTGTCTACTATTTCTTTTCTTTAGAGCTTCCGGAAGAAAAAATTAAAACTTTAAAACTTCCTAACATAAAGCATCTCCTGCTGCATTTAGAAAAGAAGAGCAAAACACACAAGCATTTGCAATGGTAATGTGAATGAGAGAGAAAACATAAGAGCTACTTTGACATGTAAGTTCTGTTGGTGTCCTAGACGGTCCCTTTGGGCTGTTTCAGAAAAAGAAGTTAATTCCACACAAGTTTGTTTCAAGAAGGGGGAGGATATTCTCACTGAAGAGGCCTGGATTGAAAACAAAGTCCTGATTTTCCGCTTGGGCACTTGGAGCTTTAATGACTTTTTTCCACATACAAAACATACTAACCAAATATAGATATCACATAAGAGATATGAAGTGTCTTTTCCTCCCCAAAATAGGTTACTCATTTTTAATAGACACACATATGGAACATCCAGCCTGTCCAGTTGATTCAAATTAAAATTAAATGCATTATTGATAATAAAGTCTTTCTAGTACGTGATGCATTCTGCCATGTCAGGAGGGCATTATAAAGGATGATTTCATTTCCTTATAGACTTCTTTACCGTTACTCTCTCCAAAACCATGAGCAACTTGAACATTCTTTTATTTTCATTATTTTACTCTCTTTGTTATCCACTACAAATTAGATTCTGTATCCTCTTAAGTCTACCTCCTGCACCAGTTTAAACCATTATCCTCTTCCCCTTTAAATCCCCTCTGAAGGCCTAGTACTCCTGCATTACTTTTAAAAATTGTAAGTAAGCACAGCTTGTGTTCTCTTTGCCTGATTTTCAAGAGTCAAAGCAGGAAAAACAGGGAGCTGAAGTAGTGTTGGAAGAAGGGCAAACGAGCACTTTACCAAAAATAAATACAACAGTGCAATAGCTACAGAACCACACACTTATCACTTGCAGCCATTGTAACAAACCACACTACTTGCACCACCTATCATTCTCCCCTAGACCTTTCAAATTCAAAACAATTATTACATTTTCCAATTTTGCTAGTATAGACTTCACAATAATTTGATTTTGTGGGAAAATACTTTTTAAAAATATCCAACCAAAAAACTGGAAGCCAGGAGGTATGTTGATTTTTTAAATGCAGAACTCTCTGTCAAAGTATCTATTTTTTCTCAGTTTGACGCATTACCTTATGATACATAATGTGCTGTGAGGCAGCTTTATGTACTGGGTACATCTCAGAAGTGTTCTGAAAACAAGTGTGAACTCACAGACTTTAAACAGAAAAACAGAGCACTTCATGTAATCAACCTTTCATGTGATTTTTCCAGGTTGTTCATTTCAGGCAAATCAGAATATCCTTGTATTGTGCTAATGACAAGCAAATCTCACTCAACTGGCTAGCCCACTTTGAAAAAAAGAAGTAAACTCCTCCAAAACTTTATTTTCCTATATCTTAGATTAGGCTAAGTGCCAGAAAATGTTGTTTTCCATGATCAAGGATAATCCTCAGAAGACCAGCACAAGGCTGCAGAAGACCTTACTGAAATCAGCAATAAATCAGAGACAATCTGATCCCATACACCTTAATTTTTGTATTTCATACACAGCTAAGAATTCTGTCCTTCAGATATCTTGTTTTCTTCTCTCTCCCACATTTCTTATTTTAAGACATGCTTTGCCTACATTTTTGGGTTTAGGGGGTTAGGGGGTTTGGTTTGTATGAGCAAAGCAAACCATTTTTTCTTTCTAGTTCATAAGACAATGATACCTTTGTGGTGAGAGGTACTGATAAGGTAGACTAAGATAACTGGAAAAAAAAAAAAATCATTAGATTATCAACACTTTTGTTTTCCTCGTGAGAGCCATATATATCTTGTGCCAGAACTGAAGGCACCAGCTTTACTTCTGCTGTAACCTCAGCTAAAGCCAGTCAGAGAAGATGCTCAGAAAGAAAAATAATTTAAAAAGGAAGGAAAAAACCAAAAGGCTTCTGAACTGGAAACTAGCAAAGAGGTGAGGTTTGCGATCAGTCAATTTTTTTTTTAAAACCACATTATCCTTCCTTAATGTAACAGCCACACCTCAGAGGACTGGTGGAGGGCACTGTGTGCACATATAGAAGGATTGTAAAGTATTTTTCATTTTTTCCCTGGAAACTGTGTGTCAGCTTCTGTAGAGAATCTCTTTTTGGCATGAATCTCTATGATGCCACATGCTGAAGGACAGTTCTGAAGTCAGTGATACTACATTGCAAAAAATTTTCGCTACAGCTTTGGCAAAAAAAAACAAGGCAAGTGCTGAATGTCTCACAAATCAGTTTTCAGATAATACATAATGCAGTGGCACAGGAGAGCCACATCAGTGTGCAGTGGACTGCATCATTCTGTACAACTCTGCAATGAAGACTAGACCATCAGGAAATGGAATAAAAAGAAGAAAAAAAAAAGCCAACAACACCACCAAACCCAGCTTCCATTCCTGTTCTCTTGCTTCGCAAACACATCAGAGATTTGACTATGCAACTATTTCTCTGTCTAGCAACTCAGTAAAATCACTTATTTCAGACTGATCTTTATGAAGTTTGAAGGATTTTCTGAGCCTTTAACAACAAAACTAGAATCATGTGGGTAACATGAATTATTTCAAGTTTATTGAACTTTCTCTGCAGTTCCCAAGTGGTTTTAGACCATCAAAACACTCACAAGCACAGCTACAATTCTGGCTTTAAGCACAAACAAAAAAACTGAAACATAGCAGGAATTATCTGTAAAAAAAAAGGCTCCAAAACAGAAGCTTGAGGCAGAGGCAGATTCATGTGTTTTGACGAGGAATCTTGTAATGCAGATACATTTTTAGGTAACTGGCCTCACATAAAGAAACATGGGCTTCCTAAATAATATTTTCTTAGGAGGAAAGGAATTAGGTTCTTCCAAGTAACACATCAACTAGGTTGGCTAGTAGAGAGATGCTAAGAAAGTGAAGCAAAGGTGGTCTTCATCTCAGCTTAAAGTTCACACACGGTCCTGATGCCTCTGTGATAGCAAGCACCTCTATGTCTCTACCATCTCACATGGATGGATCTCATGTTGAGCCACTTCAAGCCTGCAATCCAGCAATTCTGCTAGTAGGGCTTTTTGGATCAGTCTCAGTATCATGTCAACAAGATGAGCTGATTTTCAGACTCAGGCTCATGGTCTGTACTATGCAAAGGATAGTATAATCTCACCTCTGGTACTGTAGACAGACACTAAGACTTATAGAACAATCTTACTGAGACAAACCAAACGTTTATTTAAGCTGGCAGCTTTTGCATGCAGCAAATTGGTAATGGATGCTCATAGAGAAAGGACAAGAACATGGCAAGCCCAAAGGTGTATTGTCTTTCATATTATCCATCTTGCCTTTAGCAAAGTAAAGTTTGGTCTATTTGGAATGGGCTGCACTGAATCCTCCCACTTCCTCTTCACCAGTGGATTTTTACAGTGTTCATTTACCTGGTCTTTTAACACCGGTATGTTTATCTCCATGACATCGTATAGCAGTGAGAACCACTATATAATATTGAATTGTAAGCAAAAGTCGTTCCCATTCTTTTAAACCTGTTTGACAAATTTATTTGTTGCTCTCTGGCTTTTAAACCACAGGAAAGACTAAATTAGCGCTCCCTACCTGCCTTCTGCTTGCTGGTAAAACTTTTTCTGTTCAGTCTTTTCTCATCCGTAAACTGTTCTGTTTCACTGATCAAATTACTATTGCTCTATTTGCCATTTTTGACTTCTATTTGCTTCTTTGAGCAGTAAGAAATATTCATGCACTTATCTACAGTGACTACTAAATCTCTCTCCAAATGGATAATAACTAATGCACAGTCCATCCTTGTCTGAGTTAACTGGCATGTAGTGCAGATGGAGAAAAGTAGCCATATCAACACAGAATTGCAACCCCTATTTTATAGTCCATTCATTCACTACAATTGATCCTTCTGCAACTCCACAGTTAATTCTCATTTTAAATAGCCTAGAGACAAGTTTCAGCACCCTATAGTTTATTTCCTGTTTCCAAACAATTTCCAAGAGTGCATTTAGCAACAACTCTTCTATCTCCACATAAATCTATGATAACACTTCTGTAGACCAAAAAGCACTTGCGTCTAGTCTTACTGTTTAATCAGTTTTTAGATCGAGAATCTTGACCCCACACAATGTAATTTTGTTTCTTCTAGACTAAGAAGAACACTGTTCAGAAAAATAAAAAATAGCAAATGCAGATACATGATGCCTACTAGATCATAAAAATGAAAAAACAGCTTTGGCAGAGGAATCAGAAGTAGTGTGACTAAATACTGCCACTTCAACCCATCTCCAGCCTTGAGCAATCCAAACTCAATGCAGGCAAATCTCAGTCAGGCTTAGGGATTTGTCTGCATATCAATAGTAAATCCAAATCCCTAGAGGATTCACAGTTATCTCAAAGCTCACATGTATGGGAAATAAAGCACTAGCCACTCATCCCTAAAGCTGTAACATACCACAGCTCTTGCTCACAGGATAGTTGTTGATGGTCCTAATAATTCCTGGAGCATTTCTGGAGGTCGAGGTGGGAGGGAATGACATGCCTTCACTACATGAAAAATAAATATCTACCTTTCTTACTCATACAATTCAAATACTGTATAAAACATAGAGGTAGGTAAGCATTGCTCAAAGTTTTCTCTGTGTATATATAGATTAAATAGATTTAAATATTTTGAGATTAAATGCAATCAAAATTTGCTTCAATAGCTGCTTCCCCCAGGGCAGCCAAGACACTTATGCTGCCTTTCAGCTGCTACATAGCTCTGCACAATAACTACCCCACATCACTTTTGCAGTGAGGCCAGGTGTCTGCAAGAAATTGGGAATGGCATCACAAACGAGAAAAGAAGTGAAGGTGCTCAGAGCCTCTACAACATGAGACTGGGTTGCTAAGGAAGATATACAATAGAGACTTAAATTATTTTAGCCCACTAGTGAGCCTCCATGAGAAGAGCTCACAATGAGGAAAATAAGTCTGGGAATTCAGTTGCATATATTTTTTTATTTCTGCAATTCCCCTCAGTTCACTGGGCTGTGCAGACAATCATTTTCTATACAGTCCAATAGCTCCATTTGTTGCCTCAGACTTCTACCAATTTCAAGCCCTGTAGACTTCAGCTCTGCATTGTTTTAAGAGAAGCATTATAAGTCTATTCAAATTCATGTGCATCTCTATATTAATGTGCACTTCTGAAGCCTTTTTTACTTCTCCCCTTAAAAGCTTCAGCAGCCCTGACCTAAGAGGAAGAGTACATCTACAGTTCTTCTTTTTCAGTGGTTTTGTTTGTAGAAAGGACAATACAGACTTGTTTTTCATAGAAAAGTACTGTAACAGCAACACAAAACAGTTTATAAAACAAAAAAAGAAGTCCCTCTCCTATGGATGAAAGATAAAAATTGTTGCTACCATATTTTTATCTAGTGTAAGTAACACAGACATGACACAAGTAAAATTTAGAAAGAGGTGCAAATGCATGCCAAATAAATTATAAGGGAACTAAATCTCATATTGACCAGCACCAAGAAGTGCTGGGCTGTCACTGAAGCCCACAACACTTCAATTTGTTTTGTGCTTAAGAACACCAACACTGATATCAGCAGAAGGATTTTCAGAAAACCATTTCCTTCCCACACAAGGAATGGCAGAAGAGGATGCAATGCAGAAAAATGTCAGTGTAGATCAATTCAAGGTTTCTTGACTTTATAATGACAGCAGTTTTGTCTTTTCTCATAGAACGCAATCCTAATGCTCTTTCTACACTATGTAGGACACAACCTTGTATTTACAAGTTCACAAAAATATGAACAGACCCCTTACATCGATGACTTTCTAAGCAATAAATAGAAAAGAATCAATTTTGTTTTGTAGTTAGACACATCTTTCATGGAAGTCGTATCCCAGCACAAGTTCCATTAGCACAGGGTGATTTATATATGAAGACCAAAAGAGAGAAAAAAAATACTCTGAAATAATACCACTATACTAACAATTTTACATGCTAATTTTCTCACCTAAAATATCCTGCAGAGAGCATAGTCCATTTTAGTTAAAGCAGCTATGAAGAAAACTCATCTGCCTACTTTGCTTTGAAACAAATGACATTCATCTATATATACAGGAGTGTATAGCAAAGTGAACTGAAATATGTCAGGCAGCACTTAAATACTGATTGAGATGACCTCCTTGTCTGTCAAGAAAAGAAAAATCTTGGAGACTGTAGTTACATTCCTAGATAAAACAGCCTTCCTGACACAGACCAGTGAATTGCCAATATTGCTAGTGAGACACCAAGCCCATCCATTTGAATAACAAGAGCTTCCACAGCTTCTCACGTTGCTCACCTCGATGCCTTGACTCATTGCAGCTCACTTAGCCCACGGGAGTTTGTTCCCAGCCTCATGTCTGGGAAGGCGAGAGAGAACACAGCTCCATCACTGTTTTTCCTCTGGGCAGAGATTTTTGCCATCAGGAACTGCTGAGTGCTTTTACTGATTTGTAGTAGACACAGTTATTCTAACACCCCTTGCCGAATACAACAGTGTGAGTGTTGTGGTTTTAAGTAGTCAGAGTTTTTTATTAGCTGGGGGGGCTATGAGAGAGGTTTCTTTAAGAAGCTGCTGGAGATTTTTTAGCTCCGAGCCAGTCAAGGTCGACTGCTAACACCTCTGTGATAACATATTTAAGAAGGAGAAAAAAA
>WEIV01001356.1:554379-575063 GCA_013390005.1 Calyptomena viridis | reverse complement strand
AGAGGGATGGGAGAGAAAGGTGTCTGTAACATCTATCAAACTTCTCAATCTTAAACTCTTAAGCTCTGATTTTAGTAGTAGTAGTGAATACTTAACATTTAGTAGTAGTTAATACTTAATATTCTGAGTTAGAACCTGTTTTGCTTGTGAAATAGTTAATAAACAGTTGCCTGTAATCCTTATCACCAAAGTTGAAGGTTTTTTTCCTTCTCTGAGAAATTTTGGATCTGTGTGTGGGCTCTCGGCATTTAGCTGGAGTCAAACCATAACAGTGAGTGAGATGTGTTCTTGTTGAAAGCAAAATCTTGGACACTGATGGACTGAAAGCAATTCGTGCATTGTCCACCCCTGTAGCGCCCCTTTCCAAAACATCCAAATGACTGGCTATTTTCCTTCAGAATGGGCATAAATCCCAACCTAAAACTGTGAAAAGTGTTAAATATACCAACTCCTGTAATTTTTCCAAGACCCCACACTCTGATGCGTCTTCTAAGGGCAGAATCATCAGTTTCAAAATAATCTTTCCAAACCCAATTTAAAATAGCAATTTCTTACTCGAATACAGAACAGAGCCATGTGAGCTGCTCTCTGTTCCTCACAATTGCCTACATATTCATCAGAAAAATGAGCAGAGAAGTAACAATATATAGCAATTCAAATACTTTCTTTAAATCAACATAACAAATAAAGACCTTTAGCAATGGAGCACTTCGTTCTTTGTAGGAGCTCCTTTAGAGCCAAAAGACTCCAGTGATTCCTTCACAATTCAGAGTGATTAGACCAAGGAATCTCAGGGAAAACCTGGAGTTAAGGGAATTTCAGTAAATACAGAAACACCTGGTGAGTTTTCATTCAAGATCTGTGCAGGCAAGGCAAGAGTAGGAGTTAGGCAAAGGTTTCCTACCTCAGTGCTGCTTTTGATTAATTACAGTGAAAATGCACTATTTTATTGACTATTGTAAGTAGAATATGACTATTATGGGACAGACTGATCCTTGAGAAATTACAGTCAACATGGATGAACTCAGTTACTCACTTAAATTACTACTTAGCCTCCTCTGTGTTCCTCAAAAATCCCCTCTTCCATCTTTTTTTTCCTTACTTTTTTCCCCCCAGCTGCAGTAATGCTCTGTTTAGGTCTTCTCACTGAAATATCCACAGTGACTTTTATTCCTTGGAGAACTCCTCAGCTTCAGAGCACATCACTCTCTGTGAATTTAGCCCATTTTTGCCAGCACGCATTACTTGACATTTAGAGAATGTCCCCATGATACACAGTCCCTGGTGCACCAAAATCTACTTGGAGATTTTTGTCATCCTTTACAGTCTCTACTCTCCCTTTTTTGAAACATGAATATACTGAAAATGAAAACTGCCCTGTTGACAGGCCTATGACATACACTGCTTCTCCAAAGAGCATACAGGTTCACAAACAGGTGGAAATCTGTACATTTAGCTTTACCTCACTGTGTTGATTTCATCACATAAAAGGATCACTCACCCTAAAGTAAGTGAATATTCAGGGTCTAAAGTCCACAGAGTTCTTCATATTGTCAGTTGGAGTGCCATTTAACATCACTGCTGAGAGCAAGATGTTGCAGTTGTGAACTACACAGATGCTCCCAAATATACATATACACCTTTACATGTGTTTGCAGCATTGGTCATGGGCATAAATACTCATTTGGAGTTTTGAGAGAACATGTATTCGTCTTTGAGGATTCGGTGGGTTTTTGAGGCTATTCAAGTGTTAGGAATATTTGATGAAGCAGCCTACTACATGCAGACTTCCCAGGAATTAAAGAATAAAGATAGTGATGAACTGTGCTCATTCACCTCCAGGAAAAGATATAAAATGTATGATCTGCTTCAGACCAAAACAAACAAGAATTTAAGAACGTACTGACTGAAAATGAGCATTTCATTGATAGGACAGAGATGAGAGCTGGCAGAAATTATACTCACTTCCTAATTGTTATTGTCATCATTTCATGATATGTACTCCAAATCCTGACAGATAACTTAATCAATGAAAAAGTCTTCTGAAAAACCAAGTAACTCAGGTCTACTACATTGGACTGTCCTTATTCTGTGTTCATGTGTAATCCCACGTCTGTGCAACTTCGTATTTGCAAAGTCCAGCAGGTGTAAGATTCCTCCTTTCAAGTGAAATGGTCATTTGACTCTAAGCTTACACCCAACCCTACTCTATCCTGAGATTCTCATTCAGTTCCCCTGCAGCGACCAGACAGTTTGCTCATTCCCTGATTTCCAGGACCTTATTGCTTCAGTTTGGAGGCAGACTGGTACTTTGTCAATTATTACAAACATTTAAGGAGCTAGCAAATTCAACTTTCAGTTATGGGACAAGTGGGGAAAAAATGCCTTCCAATTGCCTATATAATTGCAATTAATAATTTGACCTGTGATTTCACCTGCCATCAGAGGAGACTAAAGTTATTAAAATATTAATCCTAAAAGCAATTTATGCAATGTTGACCATAATTAATATCTATATATATATGCATATTATGGATGAGGAAAAAAGTAAGCATATGCTATATCTGTCATTTCCAAAATAATGGGAATGAAAATGGCACTTCCTATTATTTACATTTTCAGAGTTAAAGTAAAAAGTTAAACAAATAAAAAAACTTTAAAGGGACATTTTCGAAAATAACTGTGCACTTAGGCTCAGCAAATTAGTTTATTGGTCTCAGCATGGGCATCCAATATTATTCCTTTTTTTTTAATTAAAAAAAAAAGAAATATTCTGTTTCAAATTTTATGCACATTCAGAAAAGGCATTATTTTTCCTATAGCAAAGTTAATAAATGCAGTGAAGCATTTCTCTCCACAGAGAATAACACACCTAGCTAGAGTCATCCAAATAGGTGATACAGATAATAGACAGAAATATACAGACAAAAATATTCTGAACTGCCAGAACCGAGAGCAAGTTCAGCATCCACTGTTGTCCCTTTCTTTCAGTGATTACTCTCCATGTTACAACAGGAGAAAGAATCTCAGCTCTCTTTTTCTCTGTTTGGGATTTTCTTTTTTCTTAGGGTTTCAGCTTAGCAATACTGCTAGATAAGCTTGACTGCAATGAGCTGACTACAGTCTTCTGAACAACATTGGTCTGCTTACACACATTAAATTCTTCTGGAAATTGAACCCCAAAATGCCTGGATTTAGTTCAAACAGTCATGTATTTCCAGGGATTTCTTTGGAATTTTCCAAGCTTTCAACTGCAGGATCAGTCTGCACCCTCCCGTGAGGACCAGCTGGGCTCCTTGCAGCCTGGCTAGAGGCACAGAGGGAGTACCTATGCCCGAGGGAATTCCCCATCCCTCTCTGCACAGGTCTGTCAAAACCTCAAGGGAAGGCTGGAAAAGGTCTATGCTTATGAGAGACAGTTACCATGCTGAGACAGAATGGTAGAGACACAGAAGCAGAAAGATAAAGCAGGAAAATCACAAATCACAAAATCTTCTAGTACTGAAGGGAGCGGAAAACATCTCTAATTCCCTAGAGATGTTTCAGCAGTGGAAGTAGCTTTGATTTTATCTTAGATAACCAATACATCAGTGTCAATTAGTATACATTAGACAGTATTTTCCTACGAAAAACAAGCCAACTAGGAAAAGAAGGACTTTCTGAATACTTTGAATTCAAAACGAAGCACAATTCTCACACATGCAACACCCATTTTCGTTTTTTCCGTTGTCTTGTAGATACATATTGCACTGAAAAATGACAATATTTAACAAAAAAATGTGACCTCAGAAGTCCAGCTCCTCCACGTGCACACTGCTCTTTTCACTACATGGAGAAGTGTAAAATGTGAAAGACAACATCCTCTAAATGAAACTGTAGCATCATACCCTTCTGCCACTTCCATTATTACTTTATTCCAGAAAACCCACTTTCAAAAATAATCTGAAGCTTGCAAGTGTCTTGTTATGAACAGGAAATGATCCTACGCAAAAGATGAAACTAGGGTTAGAAGATAAGTCCTTTAATCGTCTGAAATACTCTGTCTTAATCAGATCAATCTTAAATTGCTAGTTGAAGGTGGAGAGTTATTCCCTTACTTCTGCTAGAAGTGACAAATGAAAGCAATTTTCTGCAATGGGAAAGGGAAAGAAGTTTTCAGGCTCTACCAATAGATATCAGTACAGTCTGAATATAACCTTTCTTTGAACACATCCACAAATAATCTCGAAGAGGCAAAAAAATAATTTTTTCTGTTACGAAAAAAATAAAACGCACTTAGCAAAGATAGCTGACAAACTAGTTTTTGTAGAGAAGTCTACCTCAAATTAATAGGGTAAAGTTCCTTTTCTTTCTCAATTTATGAGCATTATTCAGTATGAAACTCTTTTGGTTTTTTCTACTTTGTTTTAAGTGTAATTGATGAAATGAAGGGCAACTGAACCATAGTATTTCTCTGGACCATGCTCAGTACGACACTCACAGGGACAAATAACATCCTGCCATTAGTGTGTGCCTGGAAAATGAGGGAGCGGGTCTACAAAGGCAGGTGGAGGGGGGAAAAGTCCAACCACAAAGCAAAGCAGATCTTCACAGGAATCAATGAGAGCTTTGACTGAAAATCCCCTGCAGACGATGGCAGTCTTTCCAGATCCATCAGGAAGTCCTGCATCAAACCCTCTGCACTACATGGCAGCATTCTGCTCAGCTTTGCAGGCAAGTTGAATTCCTTGTTTGGCAGAGGTAAAGATCCCTTTCTGAAAGCTGTGTTAACTTTTGAAGTAAGCACTAATCCTTCCTCCTCTGCCAGGAAAAAGCTCCATTTTTTATGGCGAAGATTCTTTCAAAGGAGGAGGAAAGGGTTAAATATGAACACTCAGAAGGAAGAAATCACAACACCCCCAGCAGTAGAGATACTGTTTTCCAGAGGCTAATTGAAACATTCACTACTATAGCCCAGAAAACTGGCATAACTGATGAATGCGAGGTAAAACAACTGGCTTTTCTGAATGCACACTGTTCCCTCCCTCTCCATCCTTCTTAAAGCCCCTCTTCTCTTCCCATCCCAATTCTCAAGCCATTTCCCACAGCCCTGAATGTGCACAGTACTGAATGCCTTGAGCAAACATAATCCAGCACAGTCAGTGAACTGTGTTGAACAGAATTCATCTAAAAACATCAGCCCATACACCGCAGCACCACGTGTGATAACTGTCATTCTTCATGTACTATTAGAGAAAGGAGGTCTAAAAAGCTTGAAACACATCCAGTGCTTGCAGACAGCAGTCAGACTGGCCATTATGTCACTGAAAAGCTTACAATTCACCAGTTTCTGCAAGAGCCCACTTACCAGCTATCCAGGGAACCTGACACAGACATTTTGCACCTGTTCTGTTTCCTGCTGCTTTTGCAAAAGAAATCCATGCATGTCACACTCATAAATTCCAGGAGAAGTCACAAAAATCTCCAAGTCCAGCACCTCACAGAGCCAGCCTAGGTAGGAAACAGAGAGGTGCCTCCCACCACAGTGTGTCAAACCGAATCAGGGAAATCTAAAGCAAGAGGAAGAAGTAATATCAAAGGCCATTCTTGGAAGAGAAATGGTGTTTGTGAGCTGGTCAGTATGAGTCTGCTGAAATGATGTATGTCTAGGTGGGGAGGGTATATGTGAACACACATGCACGCAAACGTCAGACTCTTCCTTGGAAGTGGATTAGGTGGCAGATGGTGTCAGAACCTGAGCTGCTGTCAAGAGCAGAGTTCACACTGTCCTGCTCCCCTGGGCTTAGAGATGAAAGCAGCAAAAACAAGACATTAAGGAACACAAAACAAAACAACAACAACAACAAAAAAGGCTGATAAATAGCTGACAATCAGCTTTGTCAGTGGAACTACATCCCTTCACTTCCTTCCTTCTCCCTCCAGAGTCCTTACAGTCAAAATCCTCTCTGAAATGGAGACAAAAGAGGAAAAAAAAAGTCTGCATGCAATCTCCAATCATGAGAAATACCAGAGGCTTACTTTTTCACAGGGAAACTAGAACCTACTATTATCAACCAAAATATCAGAACCCAGGACAGAGACGGGGAGGGGGGAAGGAGAACACCCAGCTTAAGGTCTATTAAAAGCAAAGGGAGTAGGGGGAAAAAAAAAACAAAATCACAAAACAAGCCACCACTGCCTTTGATTGCCAACACAATGAAAATAAATGAAGGAAATAACATTTGGAAGGGACGTACCAGCTGAAAGCAGTCACAATGACTTTGTGCAGGCACCCCTGTCATTAATAATTATTACAGATAATAAGGGTTTTCAGATTGAGCAAAGGAATTTTTTTGAGTTCCTAAAGCCTCATTCTCCCTGTTCTATCACCTACCTCCCCCCTTTTCCTCTCTCTCTTCTGAGCACCTGCTTTACATAGCTTTTCTTGTATTATCATTAGCTTCATGGATAATTGATAGCTGTGCTAGTCCAGCCGATGCTAAGAAAAGAACGACAAGGTGGTTCAACACACACTTACTATAAATAGACACACAACATGGCCAGCGTTTGCCAACATCAGATGATGGCTTCCCTCCTGGGTCCTAAAGTTAGCTAGTTTCTCAAAGTCGAGGAAGCAAAGAAAAGCAAGGTAAATGCTTTCAATTAATTTTGCAGAGATTGAAAGGATAAAAATAAGAACAGGGCTTTATACTTTTATTACATGCTAAAAATACCCACTTTATGAAACCTCCAGGATAGTTTGCAAAGCAGAGTTTAAAAGCCTTTTTTTTATTTTAGCAGCAACCGTGAAGCTTGAAATATTTAGCTGGTGCCAGGGGTCTTTGTCAATAGAGCTGAAAAGGGTCCTGAGAAGATCTCTTTGCTGAGCACAGCATGTGGGAGCTAGACAGGGAATAACATAAACCTCCCAACTGCACTAAGCCCCAGGTATCTCTGCAAAGCCTGAGTGCTCATGCTCAGAGCTGAGGGCAAAGGCTGTCAGTTGGTGAGTGCAGGGGAAACACAGCTGCCTCTGCATGGCTGGCAGGAGGCACAGGCTGCCTCAGGCACTGACTCAGCAGTAAAGCCTCCAGCCTCATCTCTGGTTGGTTCTGGACACTTCTAGGACAACCTGCTGACCTATCCCTCACCACATATGCCAGAGGTAGGCTTCCAGCTGGAAAAACCTTCATCTTGCTTGGCCCATCACCAAAGGCTGTGGGAGGTATAATACTCTGTGCAGTTGCCTTTTGCTGACACCTGCTTTCTGATGAACCTCCCCACGGTCCCTTCCAGTCTTGCACTACAGAAATTACCTTTGCATGATTCATCCAGGCTCTTGGCAGGTTCTCCCCAATGCCCAACTTACCCCACCTACCAACCCAATCTGCAGAGCATATGAAGAAGCACCTGCCTCTCTGGAGCCAGCTAGTATTTTTTGCCTGTGATCAAAGATGTGCTGTACAAAAGCTTCCTTGGACCATTTCTGCTTCTGGCTGCGAAAGTCAAGCACAAAGTCAGGGAGCAGTGGCTGTGAAAGTCAGGCTCCTTTGCCATCCTCCTTTGACAAAAAACTACCCCAACATGCTGTAGGCTCCAAAATTACTTGCTTGTGAATTGAGGCATATGTTTTTCTCTTTTTGTCTTAAGTCATTGTATCCAGTTGGATTTGCAGATTATACAGGGGGTTTTTCCCTCTAACATGAAATTCTTATTTCTGGAAATCCTTAGTGCTTTCCCTCTACAAACACTAACGTAGGCTCAGTTCTCACTCACTGAGAGCCAGCTGAGCTTCATCAGTACAAATAAGGCAAGGAGCAGTTTAAAATTCCTTCTGCTGAGGAAAGCAGGTGCAGGAAATTATTTGCCCCAGCACGTGCCAAGGTATCAGCACTGTTTTTGTCCCTGCAGTAGCAGCCTCCTGCTTCAGACCTGATGAACTCATAGATGCACTCGGGACTCTTGTTTTCTTTCTGAAAGCCATTTTATACCGCAGGAGTACAGTAATGTGAAAATAAACAACTGTTTGTCCTAATTTTCAGTCAAATACTAAGATAGAGAAATCTGGCACTTTCAGTAGGAGAAGCTATTTTTTTCCTCATAGTTTACCACAGCAGAGTTGTCATCATACAAAGACAGTGTCCAGTCATGACATAAGAGCAGCATATCAGACCATAGGGAAGGGGAAAGAGAACCTAAGCCAAGCCTTCATGCAGCTCTGTGACAGGCAGCAGAAAACAAAGCCACACAACTTTGAGGAGTGGGAGGAAGACTTTTCCTTAAAAATGCTCCAGAAATCTACTTAAGATGGAAGTTCCATCTTGAGGAACTTGTAGCTCGAAACTAACAAGAAAAACTGCATCAAGAGCAAAAGAAAAACCTCCCTCTTATAAAATTGCTTACCTAGTCAGTGCAAGAGGGCAAGAACACTACAGGACAAAAAGAAGAAAAGCATTCAAACAGTTTTTCCTTTCCTCAGCCAAAAAGTACACACTAAAATGGAAACCTTAAATATTTAATGTCCAAAACAAACAAGAGAATTTCCCAAAACAAGATTGCTGGTTCAACACAAACCAGCAGCACTCACAATTAAGGTGATAGAATTTTTTACACATAGCTGCACTAATACTAGTCAGGGACAGATAAAAGCCACCTATTACAGACAATAAGATCCAGGTTCACTTTACAGTAGCAGAGAGACAGGGATCAGGTGGAGAATGACTGACGTTCCCCATCACTGTTACACTTGTGCAAAGTAGTTAACATCACCAAAAGAGTGGGAGGCGGTTTAGCCAGGATCAGTGCTAGAAGCCTCAATAGATAATGCTATTATTTTGAGATTACATAAAAGAACAAATTGGCCTTCTTTACAAATCTTGCCTTACTTTATTAGATTTAGTGGATGTCCCAGACTAGAAATAACATCTTGCATTCCTTTAATTTCTGTACTGATTTACCTCCTTACAATGAATATCCACTATTTGAGACCTTGGGTGGGGAGCAGTGGCACTGTTAACCACACAGTCAAACCCTCAGCTACTTGACTGGTGTCTTGCTCACACGCCCATGACTGAAGCAATCAACACCTCGAGATCAGCAAGACCTTTCCCACAAGCTCAGACCAGCAGACATCTTTGGGATTTTCCTATCTTTCCTCATAGCAGGTGGTACTCTGTATTTCTCCAAGACCCCTACCAAATTCCCACCCCCACAGGGACCCAGGATGCTGGCAATGTCTGACATCTCACTTGATGGTTCCTTGCGGCACAGAAGAGTTTTTCAGATATTGCGCTAGAGGGCTTAATCTTGCTACAGGAATATAAGAGTTCCTTAAAAATGGTGATACAAGAAAATTTAGAAATTTTTTTCCCTTTGAATCCAGACTTTTCAATTGTTATATGGTTACTTGCAATTACAGAAACAAGACCCAACAATCAGCATAGTCTTTATTCCTCCCCACTTATTTTCAGTGTTACATACCTAATGATTTTCCCACCATTATTTCAAAAATTACAGAAGAGTTGGGATTTTTTTTGGCAGGCACACAAGCCTATAACACTCACACAAGCAGAAAGGCATTTTTCTGTAGATTAGCCAAAGGTGTGATTGATTTCCACCCATGTTCAGCCCACCACCGAAGTTCTGCAGTTCAGATGCAACTCTAACATAAAAACCTTGTTTTACTTCAAATATGGCTGAACACCCAGAAGTTACTATTAATGGAGATTCCTAGTGGAATTATACAGAGGATTATACAGAGGAAACAAGAGTGGAAGGTTTCCAGATGAAAGGAAAAAATAATTTCCCAATGAAAGGGTGAGTCGAAGGAGTGATGCAGTAAAACCTTCTCCTGATGCTGACAACTGCAGAAGGAAATGTAACTGGAGATCAGAAGGAGCAAGTTGAGATATCAGGTAGGCTGACACTAAGCCTGGAAAAAACTTGTGTAGAAACAGTCATGCCATTATTAAACTCCACACAAAGAGCCTGACAGACTCTGTCTGACTGAAGACCCCCGGGGCCTCACCCCATCCACCACTTAGTCTGTTGACTCAATCTTTGACTATAAATGAAAAATTTATAAAAGGTCTGGTAGGCACAGTGGTTGAACAGCTGCAACCCCCTCTAGAAGAATTCCTTCACAGTGCTTACAAATCAGAGCATGTATTTGGCACTTCCCTCTCTCTGACAGAGTTTAGCCACAAGTGAGTGCCCAGGGTAAGGCATCACAGCTTTCCTTAATATGCTGTTTTTCAGGAGACCAGAACAAGGGAGAAATAGCATGCCACAGGCTATGCCCATAAATTCACTTGGAGCATAAGATACACTGAGGTCTGGCTTAGAAATGGTAGCATTTCTAAGCACATCTCTCACTTTGCAGGAGAACCCCATACATCCTCTTGGTTTTTGCCATTACTGGCTGGGCAGCCCAAGCTAATGGGAATTTCCCTACAGCTCTGCCTGTTACAACTTATCATGGCTGCTCCAGGACAGAGAAGATATGCAAGAGAATGACAGCAGGTTCCTCAAGATAGTTCAGGCATTGGTCACAGGACAAATTTTGAGCATTACATGTACTGTACAGTTTCATCTGTGAGCCACTCGAGATACACAGATCTCATATGCTTCTCGAGGACAGCATTTGCTCCTACCACTAAATTCAAATCTTTATTATACAAATTACTCAAAAACACGTATGCTACGCAGTCCTACGTACACTAAGGGTATTCTCCAAGCAGCAAGAAGGTATTAGAAACTGGTATTAAAGTGTGTCATGATCTTAAATTTATATAGCAAATATACGGGCAGAGGCAGAGTGGAGGGCATTTTTCTTAGCTCACCATAACAGTCATACCCTGCAGCTGTGGATATTTCGTTTCCTTTAGCAAAGGCATTTGTGCCCTGGCTGCCCATTTCCATAGAGATAGGGTTTTCTACAAGTGCAGGGGAAATACGAAGATAAGCTTATATGGGAGCTCACAGGAACATACATGTCTATCCAAAGAGTTTCTGATACAGTACAGTGTCTGCAAAGTAATACACTGTCACTCTTGGGATTTGTTTCTTTTTTCCTTTCTCCTTTTATTTTTGCACCTATTTTTTCTTTTATAGTTCTATTTTTTTATTTCCTGTGGGTTTTGATGTCCACAGCTCTCTGTCCCTGTCCCCACTCTACTTTAAAATGAATGCTGGGTCTCTCTAAAAGAGTTTGTTTTCTGTAGTTATTAGGACCTTTTCTCCTTTCCCTGCTCCTACCTTTCATATCCACCCCCCACCACAGCTCTAATTCAGTACCCTCATTACACTCATTTCTTTTCTTGCCTTCCTTCTTCCACCTTCTCCATTAAATCTCCCTCCTATTGCCTTACAAATCTCTACCTTCCTTACACTGTTCATTTTCTCCACTAACCATTCCTCCCTTCCCTTTTCATCTTGTTCAGTTCCTACTCCCCCATTTCATTCCTACCCACACAGCACACATTGTGCCTTTCTCCTCCCGTCCCAGTTTCAAACCTCCTCGTCATATTTAATGTTCCTGAATTTTATTCAGAGGCCCTTATATCACTCTATCTCCATTCATCATGTTACTGCATATTTCCCATCTCCTAAGCATTTGCCTTCCCCATCTGTCCTCTCCATTTATAACAGTAATGAGATAGGTCATAGCTGTTAACAAGACGACCTATCAAAATTTTGGACATAAGTTTTGCTGATCAGAACTAAAGCCCCTCCATCCCCACGTGCTATTCATGTCTATAAGCTCATGTCTCAGTTCTGATACATGCAGTCTTCTGTCACGCATTGTCCATTTGCTCTCCAAACATGGAATGAACCACATGGTTTAATCCTAGATAGCTTATGCTTATGGAACCAAGTAAACATTATATCACACAACTCAAACAACAGCTCTTTCTGGTGGGAGAAGTTCACAACTTGTTATTTACTCCATGAACATCAAAATCAGCCCAATTTCAGATTTCACTAGCAGATTGACAGACTGTCTCTCTCACTCTTGCCAGCACAAGCTGGCACACACGTCTGTGTGTGCGTATCCCAAGAGGAGCAGGGAATGTTGCCCCTTGTCCACTGATCAGCAGTAACATGAGCACTAAGCTATGCCAAACACCAGATGCCAAAGGACAAATACAATTCTTTCTCAGCGTTAGGTGTGGTTATTTTTTCCTAGTAGAAGAAGGGTATGATTATAATAAATTATTAAAAAGAAAAACTCAAGAAAGTGAAATCAACACACAAAATCCAATCAAGAAAATCACTCAATCAGCCTCCCAGGGTTGGGGCTGATCAGGGAACCATTCAGTAGGACCTTCAATACAGAGACCTGAGGTTGTATAAAGATGGTTATTTTCCATGCTGTGCTGATCTAAACAAAAGCTATACTTAACCTCCTTCACCCTCCTCTTACTCCCAGATGACTCCATGCTTTGGCATTTTAACTCCAAATGGAAAAACCACAATACATGGTGAGAGATGTTGTTCTCAGCAGGAGGTTTGGCATCAAGCAGAAAACCAACACAAGCACCCAGGCTCTTGAAGCTACTAGAGCACTGTAGAAAATAATTAAAAAAACAAAACAAAACATCACGTGGAACAAAACTGTACAAGGAGCAGAAAACTTTAAAATGCCACTTATCCCCTCTGATTTTGGCGAGATTGGATTGTCTGAAGGCCAGAGAAGAAAGCTATTCCTCAGCCTCTCTCACATCTCCCAAAAGGGTTGTGGCTCCTAGGACCTTCCAGAGTAGGGGAGACAACTAGGTATCATATCCACAAGCCTGAATTCATGTCCCCTCTGCACCTGACACTCACCTTCTAAGGTCCCTCCATCTCACGCTCATCACCTGGCATCTATCACTGCTCTCCTTCAAACTCCACAGAGACAGAACATAACTCAGGACTGTCAATAAAACAATGCCTGCTGACTTTAGGGCCTCGTTCAACTAACATGGAGAATGTGCCTTCTGCCTCTGGTGCTGGTCACACGGAAATATTGTTCAGCAAATGAGCTGAGGATACTGCTGCAGCTGGAAAAACGTCTTTTTAATTCCAAACGTTGGGACCTCATGCTTAACCATTTCATCATTCCCCTCACTCCTCCCCAAATCCTTGAGGTGCTTCAGCTGGTAGCCAGTTGCCATAGGAACCCTAATATTTATCTGTTTTACTTGCTAAACAAACTAGCATGAGTACTGTCCTTTCTGGGCTGCTCAGTTCCTCTCCTCCCTTTACTCCCCCCCCATCCAGAAAAAAGATATCAAAAAGAAGAAAATGTTTGATAACCACCCTTTCTTCCTTTCTTCCCTTCTCCACAGCTCCTATGAGCTCTCGAAGTCCCAAATCCATAATTTGGCAGAAATAGCCACTGTGATGCAGAGGGGTGTGTTAGGCCTGCATGTTCTTGGATTTGTCAGGAGAGGAAGCAGAGGCAAGGCAGAGAGCAACTGGTAGGACAATGCAGCTTGAGAACCAAACACTACAACGATGGAGACACCTAATCCCAATTACTTCCCATGACAACTCCCTTCTCCTATAGTCCCCCAACATCATCAGCCTTATCCTACCTCACTGTATATCAGCAGTGCAATTTTAATGCCATTAGTGAGGGGACAGCCCTGAAAAAATGTTTGAGGGCTGAAAGCTGAAAATAGAAAGAAAAAAGGCTAAACATACAAACGAACACCAAAACAAAGTGTTTGCAGCTTTTTACCATGAAGTAGGTTTTTTCCTTTCTCTGGACCAGAGATCTAGGCCAGAATTATGTAGGTCACAAGCAAACCTTGTTTCAGTTGATCTTAAGCCAACACTCAGAAGGTGATAACTCCCACTCAGACACACCATTTTTTTCTTCATCTATATTCTTGAGAGACAAAAAACTGAAGCAGCAAGGGATGCTGGGTGAAAGAACAAAGCCATGTGGCTTTGTGTGAATGTGCAATTGTCTAATGCAGAGATTCTGAAGCTGTTCTTCCCCTCATAACAATTTCTAGTACAACAAATACCATTCAGAGAAAGATTAATGCTATCTCATTCATTTGCATGAAAAGAAATACCTAGAAAATTAATAGTATCAAGATGGGAAAGAAAGGATAGAAGGGGATTTTCAAGAGACTGCATTTCCACTGCATGCAACCCTGAAGTAGGTTAGCAAACAAGGATCCTACTTACCTGAAACTAAATGACTAGGTAATCCTTCATTCACACCACAACAAAATAAGTTCACACCACAGCAGAAGCAGCAGTTTCAGAACCATTTGGGCATACCCAGGGATTTGCAGCAGCTGTTCACTGGCATATGAATCATGGTCCTCATGGAAGACTTTGCATTGCTCAGCCTGCCCCCGGAGGATAAAAGCACAACTATGAAAGCAGTTGGACTGCTGATTTTTAGCTAGTTCAAGACTTGGGCTGGTCCGAGTTGAGCTGAAAAATCCAGAAGCTATGGCAAGTAATCACCAGAGAAGCAGTTGCTGTTACAGTGTTTCACAATTAGTTGCCCTGTTGCTGTGCTTTGCCCGTAGGTCCCCTGCTTGCCCAGCACACTTGGATGCTCTTACACCACTATTTAGCAGGAATGCAGCTAGGCTTCTCCACAACTCTTTTAGAAATATGCCTTCTGAAATTATCAGTCCCTTACTTCTAAGTACAGAGTTCAGGCATAATTCAGGTAAAGCTTCAAATATCCAACTCTAACAACTTTACCCACACTAGTTTATACTCCGCCAAACTATAATCTCTTAGGATTTGGATCCTTTTGACATTCCTGCTACTTCTTAATCCCAGCAGGATTGGAAACAGTACTCAAGAAGCCATCTCTGGGAATATTTATGCATGTGTGGTCAGGCCCACAAATAGAAAGAAGAGACAAGTGAATAAAATAATACGAAGTAAAAGTTCAGATGAGATTCATTCATATTCTGGATGAAGGTGTTGCAAATTCCTACTTTAAGTGAACCCATCCTCTGCCAGAAGTCTCTTTTCCTTGTTTAACATGGTCCTTGTTCTTCAGGAAAGCCATCTTTAAATTCAGCCTAAGTTTCCTCACTCCCTCTACTTTGCTTTTTCATTTCTCTGCGGGGGCTGCTTTTTCTGAAGAGGTGCACATAGGAATCCCAAGTGGTTTTGCCAACCCCTTTATGTAATGTATATTCCAGGCTGACAGAGTGCACAGATCAGCAGTAAAGCTTTGTGGGGGTTATTTCTTCTTCTTCAATCCCCATGAGTCTCCTACCTCCAGTTTTGCTCAGAAATACATGGCTGAACAACCTTAAAAAGAAATTCAGTTAAAACAATCAAGCCTCCTCTGAACTTCTACCTGTACTAGAAAGAGGTGGTCAGGGGCCAAGTGGAAAATTGTACAAGATATATTCACTAAGCATTAATCATTTGCCATTTATTTGGAATTAGACTTCCAGCCACTCAGAAGGTTTGCATGCTCTATTTTGACAATCTTCACAAGGTAAGCACCATAAAGAAATAGGTGGGCACTGCAAAGAGCTTGAGGGCTTCTTTACAAGAGCTTGGCACAGCGGGTTTCATTCCTTTCCCCTCCACAGCTCAGCCCATGCAAAACATTCAGTGTCCTCCTCAGTTGATGAATTCCTGCCTCACTAAGACTTCTCTGCCACCACCCCCATTCACTCAGTGACTCAGACTTATTCAGATAACTTCTCTTTTTCTAGTTCCTCACCTCCAACACACTCAATGCATTAAGCCACATACTCCTGCACATATTTGAAATCCTCACCCAACCACCCTCTCTCTTCCAACGTTCCTCCTACAGTTCTTACACTCCCCCATCCTGGCATGACAGAGCCAGTCAAAACCCACCTATATGAGTTCAACTTTTACTTACACTCCTGGTTTCTCTCAAGCAGCTCATTGTGAGCTGGTGCTTGTAGACATCAGGACAAACAGATCTAGGATAGGAGTATAGCTCTCTTCTTCCCACTGCTCAGCCTTTGGCAAAGTTGAGGTTTGTCACATACAGAAGATCAGTCATGACCAGATGCAGTGGGGAGAGGCCACAGTGCTGCACTGCAGCTCAGTGTATCTGCTACTGGCTCCTTTGAAAGGTGCAGCTTGGTCCCATGCAAGAAGAGGGATTTGTATATCACTACTTACACTTGCTTTAAGAGGTTTTGGGCAAAAAAACTTCTCATCATGTTTTAGGACCAGCAGGTACCCTAAATTCCCACCAGACTATGAATGTTCTGTAGGTGGTGGTGTTTGGGTGGTCACTATGGGCTCACACAAGATGAGAAAAGAGCCCTTCCAGCCCTTGGGTCCCAGTATCTGTACTAGGAGAGGAAGGACCATGAGCTGCAGAGTAACATTGGCACTAAAGGGAAAAGTGGGCTTCTGCTAAAGCTGGGAATTTGCTCAGATTAACATCTCTGCTGCTGTACAGAGCTCTGCACATACACTCATGCTTACTTTTGTTCCTTTTCTGTGATCAGCAACAGGAGGGGAGGAGTGGGATGTACATGCAGAGGGAGAATGTGGTGGGAGCAGAGAACATGTTCCTGACATTCAGGGATATGTGTAGGGAAAGCTGTCTGCATGGATCAGAAAGAGACTGGGAAGGCAAGGGGCCTGCTGAGCTGTGGGTCACTTAGGTAGGAATGAGGACAGGCTTCTAATTCTGGCAGCATCAGGTGGGAATTGGGAAAATGGCTGAGAAGAATGTTGAAGAAAAAGGAGTGCAGAGGTCAGATTAAATGACAGAACTTGCATCCTTTGTACCAAACATAGTTGATGTTAAAATCATCTTCTATGACACTTGTGTACTGATTAGGATGCAGTGCCCACTTTTGAAGCACACTTGTCTCACTTCATTTCATATCCACCGAAAAAATGTTGGAAACACCTGGAGCTAGACAAACAGCCTCGCTTTCTGTGTAGTTTTTTGCTGTTTCCCTGATCCATACAACCGTATTTGATAAGCAACACCTCTACTCCAGCATTACACTCCTTCTTGAGCAAAGACTTCCAAGTCTAACCTACTTGGGATGTGCATAACCAAGTGACCTTGCTGGAGACCTAGGAGAGAATTTGAACTGTGACTCATCTCAGGTAAAAGACTCTTCAATAATTGCACTGTAACCCTTCCAACCACTTTCTCCAGTTAAACAGGTTTCTGATTTGCTCTGCACAAGTCTGCTTTCTGGATAACAGGAGTTGGATTCATTTTGTTCCTCACTCAGAGGCAGGCACACAGCCTCAATGTCTCAATGCTGCACATCGTCTCAATGTCCAGATGTGCAGCATAAGCCTTGCACACAAATCATCAGAGGGAAACAGAGCTAGGGAGAAGAAACATAACAAAAAGGTTGTCCTCTTCACTTTTTCAGGTTTTTTTATTGGGTTCCATTTTTCATGCTGTGGAGAGTTGCTGGATCACTTTACCCAAAGAGATGCTTAATCACTATAATTACAAGTTGGGATAGCTGGACAGAAGAACTGCACATTCACTATTCAGAAAAGAGTTAAGACATCGGCAGTAACAGAGAGGTACCACCTAATCCAAAACACCTCATCTTTGAGCCTTTGAGATATCATTCCTATGAGAGAAGAAGATATGATATCTGGACACATGCAAACCTAGGCCTCTGTGATGAGCTGCCAATAAGTGCTTCAGCTCGTGTTAATTATGGTGGTGTTTCTACAATGATGAGATGACTTCTCTGTGGAGAAGAGCTCTCATCAAGAAATTGGTTCTATTGCAATTAACATCTTTGAATATCCAAATTTAACATCCTCCTTGAGCCTTCTCTCTTATTTCGGGAAGTTTGTGATCAATCAAGTCCTGAAATAGAGCTGGAGATCTGGGATTCAGAGAAGAGGGAGGAGTTGTATGTTTGGGGCAGGAGGGTTAAGTACACCACAGTTTCAAAATCAGCTGGTTGATGTCTCTAGCAGAATTTCAACCTTCCATCCCCAAATGCATAATTTCCAAGAAAGCCGTTATCATCATCACCACTATTTAAAGTCAGAATAGGCAACAAACCCATTCCCTTGCCTCAATCCTGTCTTCAGGTTCAGCTATAGAGCAGAGTCTGAAACAAAGAAAGACTAAAACCACAAGCATCCTCTCTTAATACAGTGTGTCACACAACACACCTTTCTTCCTCCCCTCTGTCAAAAAACAAAGTCATCACTTTTCACTTTCTAGGACTCTCTGTCACTCCATCAGTCCCCACCTACTGCAGCTCCTCATAGAGCTGAGAGAGCATGAGTAGATGCCAAAGGAGAAAACAAAACCAGCAACACATCTTGCTGATCTTGCTCTGGACCACACTGCATCTGAAACATCCAGTACAGCAGTCCTGCCATACTCCAACTCACAAGAATAGGACAAATTAACATTTCCAATATACATACTTTCTGGGATTAAGGAAAACAGGTTTTTTGTTGCACACATGCTTGAAGAAAAGCATATAGGCCTAGCCAAAAATTTTTTTTCTCACCTTGTACCACAATAAGTAATCCGAACACTAGATGCACTTATTTTATGCCACTATAAACGACTGGAAGAAAAGCAGGAATACGTAGAAAGAATTTAGTAAAAACTTCTCTGCTAGCTAACTACTAAATTTTAAAAATCCAGTTCACAGCCAATGCCATCAGAAGGCTAAATTTTGTAGCTCATAAATCATAACAATGAAATAAGAAATTTTTTTTAATATTAAAAAAATTCCAGCCTACTTTTGCTGTATGATATTCAGTTATATAAAATTTGTTTTCCTGCTAGATGGTATTAGACTTTCCCCAGCTTTCAAAACCCAAACACTTAGTGCTTACATAGGCACCTGGACAAACCACTATCACTTACAGAAATGCTACCACATTCAATGAAATTGAAATAAAATGTAATACCACTTTAGGTTCTACAATGCCATCTCTTGCCATAAATGTCAAAAAAAAAGAGAAAAAACAAATCAGTGAAACTGAAGAAATAAGTACAAGAGACAAAAGATTAAGGTGCAGAGTCTTTGGCCACAGCTACAGCTGCTCACACAGTCATCTACACCTTGATTCAATAATCAAGATAATATGCTTCAAAATCACTGTTGGGAAGTAGAGCCCAGTGCAGCCACAGAAGAAATCACAGGGAGTCAGTTTGTCTGTTTTAATGAATACTGAATTAGACATGATATAAGCCAAAAAAATGAACAAATTAATTGTACAGGCTTTAATACTGAGTCAATCTTTGTTTTCAATGAGGGATGTTGCTGAGACAGAGACAAGAAAATACTTGGATAAAGGCCTGTTGAAAGAAGTCTAAGAGGTAGAATAAGGGAAGTGGGAACTAGTGAGTTGATGTGTTAGAAAATCACAGCACAGCATGAGAACTCAACAGCTGAGAAAACTGCAGAAAGAGCTTGTGGCATTCAGTACCTTCTGCAGGACTGCATCTTTAAACTGAGCAGGTGAGAGAAGACAATGAAGTTATAAACTAAGTAAGACTTATGAAGAGCTACATCCAATATTATGACTCATCAGTGAAAGTTAGGAAATAATAATTGGGGTTCCATTGTCCCAAATTATTCTGTACTTAATACAATCTGTGCAGTGGGTGTTGCAAACGCATCACCCTGTCTTCCAAATAACTGTGATTCATGTGTATTCACAGCGAAAAACATCTTGACCATCCAGAGTTACAAATAAAATTGAAGGGTTCTGAAAATACTAATTTTGAGACTCTCAAGAACAGGTTAATTTCAACAAAAGGAGGAGGATAACAGGAAAGGCAACTCTTAGGAATCCCATGAGAATCACTGTTGGAAGCCAAATGGGGAATAACCAGTAGAGATGAGTGCTCAGTCTATTCACTCCGGTAACCAAAGGGGCAGGCATAGAGGAAAGATTACTAAAGTGCACCAGCTGCCTGAGGGTGGCCCAGCTTTCTGTGCCTCCTGCCAGTGGGTTGGCAGCAGAGAGCACCTGCCACATCCAGAACATCACACCCTAACTGCAGGCAGAACGAGAACTGCAAAGATCAGAAGCATTATACAAACTTCATTCACAGGGCAGGTCAAATTTCAGTCCTTTTACCCTTCACAAAACCCCTCTAAAATTTTTGCACTTCAAGACATAAATTCACAAGAAGTTATTAAAAGAATAACATTATTCACAATCTGTAAAGTCCTTCGTCACACCCCAGCACTTCTAGTGTTCCACACCATACATCTAATGCCACTTAGTTCTTGGTGACATTTAAAGAGAAAATTCCTCTTTAGCTCTCCACTCAAATTGCCATGACAGAAACCAACAGCGTGAGCCCTTTAACCTTAAAGAGAATCTTTGGTTCTCTACTATATAAGCTCACCACCATGCACACATGAACATGCTGACACACACATTGCAACAACTTGGACCATGTAGAGGGTCCACATAGATATATTTATACATGACAACTTGGACCACATAGATATATATCACAGGCATATATCAAAGCTTCCAACCTTCGTGTGTTCCAAGGATGTTTGTCTTTCCACCGGTCCCACATTTCTGAGTTCTGCCAGCTCCCACACCTCTTGCTTCCAGCACAATGCTTCTGTCTCTTGTCAACTGCAGGAGCTGCCCAGCATGAAGACAGGGAAGTACCAGACCCAGCAAGGCTTGAGGAGTGCCCTGTGACTGCCCCAGGGTAGTCAAGTGTAAAAAAGACTTGGGGGGGGGGGGGG
>WEIV01001356.1:530346-554358 GCA_013390005.1 Calyptomena viridis | reverse complement strand
GATGTAGTTCCTGAGAGGTCACTGGAAACACCATGATATCAGAAGGCCTCACTTCCCTTCCCAGTTTTTATATTTAGGTGAAAACATGAGCAGTTACATATAAAATGGGGGGGGGAACCCTAAACATCAAACTCAAAAACCCAACCTCCTTAGCTTATTTTTTCCATGGAGTACCTGACAATGTTTGACCATTAGGACAGCAAGTAAAAACAAAGCAAGCAAAACCCATGCAATTTTCAGATCCTCCTGAAATTTTACTTTAAATCCAGGAATGAACATTAAGAGTAGTAAATAAAGAATCCCTTGCCTTTGCTTCAAACAGATAACAACTACTGTGGCTTTACTAAAAGCTCTAAGTGTTGTAGCCTTTCATAAAGAGTAATAAAGCCAAGCAAAGCACATAATAACACTTACATTTGTAATGCATTATAATAATAATACATCGCCACAGTTTGCTGGTACCTCTTTATACATGAGCAGGAAGAAGCTACTATGTTCCTCTTAGAAACATTTTGCCTGTCTATAAGCAAAGCTCCTAAAATCAGAATGGATTCAGGAATAAATTTACTTCATTTACAGTGCACAGCAATAGTCCATCCCATGCTAACAGCAACTCTTGTGCTTTTTGTCAATATGTTCTTTCTATTAGGAATTTGGTCGGCTGTTTAGCTGGTTCATTTACTATTTTGTGTCACATGTCATCAGCTCTTCTCTGCTGGTGTTTCCCAGCTTTACAACCAAGGATTATCCCTTTGGGCTGACCATCCTTTTTCCAAAAAGCTAATACTGTAAAATACAGAAAGCAGGTATAACAAATCTGGAGAAGAAAAACCTTTCATAGATGTCTGCCAATTCTTTAATCTCTCCATTCCCTAAGTGCATAATTCCCCTTGACACCTGCTAACCTCCTACCAAAATGGCTGAGCTTCAGTTCACACACAAAAAACTCTCCTCCCCCACAAAGTGGTCACAAGCATCCCACCTTGTGCAGCTCACCTGGTTTTCACCAGCCAAGGGGTGATAACAAGCCTCCACCATCTCAACTCAAGTCCAGTTCCGAAAGCTCAGAGAGCCCTCAGTATCTCTCCTTCCTTGTACATCCCATCACCCACACATTCCTGCACTTCAAGTGCACTTCAAGGCATAAATTCACAAGAATTCATCCTAGTAAATCAAGGGACTCACTGACCTGAGTTTGTGTCCCGAATAACTGCTGCCTCTGCTATAAGTGACCAACTCGGAACACCGGGCACAATACTCCCAAAGAAGCACCTTCAGTTTAGTATGATCTCATCATTATTACTACTTTTACACTTGCTATCATTTCTGCACAGAGATAAATAAATCTCCCATCTTCTCTCTCAGAGACCAGGAGACTATTCTGAAATATTTCCATTCAGCATTTTTTCCAATCATCTTTAAAATGCTTTTTTTAAAACCAAAGCTGACTCATCCTCTAATGCAAGATAGTCTGACTCACATTTAACACTTTGATCTCCATGGCTTGTTTTGGTCAGCAACTGACTTAGTCTTATCCTTTTTCTACATGTAAGTGGAAAGAAAGGAGAAAAATATACTTTAAAGATTCATTCAGTTCCAAACCATTGAGAAATGTCCAGAATAAATCTGCAGAGAAAAGAAAATTGTTTCAGCACTCAGAGACCTATTACAAATTAGAACAGAAATTAAATTTTTCAGCAAGAGACAGATTTCACTTTCATGTTCCCAGATTCAGATGAAAAGGGGACTCTGCTCAAGAGGTATTGTGCTAGAGGGGTTTCTTTTTCTCATTTAGCTTCATCAAAAAGCTCATAAAACTGAATAGCATCTCTTCAGAAATAAAATAAAAATCCAGAAATAATTTCTCATTTACACATATCTTGCAGTGGAATGTCTTAATACTTCTAAAATATCTAAAAAGAAGAACCCTACAACAGGAGGCCCAAATTTAAGTCAGATATAAACTGCTACTGTTTCATTCATGGGAAGTCCCCAGCTCAAACAGCAAGGGCAGCATCAACATTGTGGTTAGATCCATGAAACCCTCATCCAGAGAAGAATCCTGCAACATGCCTTCCAGTTAAACATCTTGCAGTAATTTTCCAGAGGAATCCAAGAAGCTGGCAAACAGATCTTATGGGACTTAATGGAATCTGGAATGTTGCTTGCCTTTAGGTTTCTTTCAAAGATCTCCAGGTTAGCCTCAAAGCCTGGTCTTTGCCTTGATATGAAGATCACTAATAAAATCAAAATAGGTCTTCATCCACTTGGTAGCAAACTAATATCTCCTACACAAAGGCTTTTCAGTAACTTACAAGTGGTAATAGCCTTCAGTCCCAGCTAAAGTGAAATAAACATAAGCTCACAATCTAGAATTTAAGGAGTTGTTTACTAGATTTGGGTAGAGGCTTTTAATAATCTTCTGACTAAATATGGTGGAGAAAAAAGACTGGGGGAGAAGAGGGACGAGATTTTGACATAGTGAATGGAAATTGGTTTGAAATAACAGAAGATTAAACAGGTTTGGTGTTTTAGAAAGCGGAGTGCAGGCACCTTGAAACACTCATGAATGCACATTCTTGCTCATGATTCTTACCTAGGTATCAACAGACAGAAAAATTCCCCTTGCCTCATGTACTTCCTCTGTGCTCTGGCAGATGTTAGCACCCAGACCCACTGCACCCACACATTCAGTCTGCATTATATGTTTCATGAGATCACAAAACCTGCACTTTCAGCAGACACTTTTGTAGACCAGGAAGGCAGAAAGTACATCTGGTGTCCATCCCTGCAGCATCTAAACTCTGCACAGGCAAGGTGACTTTGAGAACAGTCGTGCTAGTCCTGTTTGAAAGGAGGAATGGCCCTATCCTGTTCCTCACCCACAGAGAGGCAAATCATAAGCTCTCCTGTCACAAGGGGCACCTCTATCACCAGCCCGAGCAGCACAGCGTGTGTTCAGTGGAAAGCCAGGCTCAGTTTTTCTCCAGTACAAAGTAGCCAGAGGTTCAGTTTATCATATGCCTCCACAGTTGTCAGCTGCATGTGATCACTTGTGAATAATGTTCTCCTACCCAGCTCAGAGGCACATACTCATGCCCTCTCACTGACCACATGTCGTACGCAGACAGGCACGTCTCCAAGACACAACTGAGACACACCTTACACCACAGCGGTTGCAGTCAATGTATACAAAGTGATACATCGCAGACAATCAACCCTCTTTTTATCTCAGGAAAACCAACATTCTGCCTTCTTAATCCACAACATTAACAACAGTCTATATAACGCCAGGCAACAAGGAGCAAACCCTGTATGATGCCACCAGAACAACACACCATCCATCCCCTCCTGCTCTCAGTGGAACAGTTTCCTTTCCAGCTGTACACCTTGACTTTGCTGTGACCAAGGGAGGAATGTGGTGCTTGTTGAAAACAAACAAAATGCCTCTGATTTTACAAGGCAATGTCTCTAAACCACATAGGATTTAAGGGGAAAAATCTGCATCTGAGAGGATGCCAGAGCAGAGCTTTCTCCCAGATGTATCCCTCTGATCTCCCAGCAGGTCCCCGTTGCCGCACACGTGACACCAGAACCCTGGCACAAATCTTCTGGAATCCTGGCACTGAGCTGAGGTGTTCCCAGGGCAGTCAGAACCCCACACCTCTATTTGGGTGAGGAGGAGCTTGCAGACTGCTGGGTAAGCATAGATGAAAAAAAATAATGAAGTAGTTCCTTGGGCATCGCAGTTTCAAATTACCTGAAGTTGCATGCCCAGTGGTGGGCACACCTCCTCAGTCTGGAGGAGCAAATAAAACTGATAGTGCTCTCTTAGGCATTTCCCAAGGAATTACTAATGTGATTTAGTGAGAGACTCAACGAGAAAATCTCTTTCAGAAGAGAATCACTTAAGTGTAAGCAGCAGAGGGTTTTAGCTCCCCATGAAAGCCACAGTTGTAGCAGTCTGTGCTGGCAAAAGCCATCTGCCCTGCTCTGGGCTCATCATGCCACTCTGCCCTCCACTTAGTTCTCCAGCCCTTGGGAGCACAAAACTCCCCAACTCTAAGCCTGTCTAGCTCAGAGCAGCAGTGTTCCTACTTTGCAATATACCTACCTCGGAGGGTAGGACCAGCCAGAGCACTGCTTGTGGCATTTATAAACTGTTCTTCCCAAAGCATTGCTAAACAGCAGGGTTGGATCCTTGGCCAGTAAATCCTTTGCCTGGGGGCACAAAGGCAGTTTGAGGTGAAATGCTGTCTATCAGGTTGCTTCAGCCAGAAAGAATGAAGGTCAAGGACTTTGGGAAAGAAAAGATAACTGAAAGACTGTACTAAGAAGGCAGCAGTCAGTGAAAGAGCATCCAAACTCACTTGCTTTATACCCATTGAAATCCCCTACAATGCTGGTGAAAACTTCAGCCTGGCTAAAAATCAGAGAAAGCCTCTTAGGTGTCCCAAGCTTGTGTGTCCCCAAGCAGCTACCCCAAACGGGCTATTTACACCTCTAGCAAACTTGGAAATTCATAGCTTAACCTTTACTCCTAGATTTCATCTCCTGCAGTAAGAGAACAGCTTGTCCTCTGCCACCCCAGTGATGCTGCACAGATTAATATATTCCTCTACAGGGTTTTGAAAACCACTTTAGAAGTCCACAGAATTTGTCATTCTTCCCCAAAAATGCTTCAGAGAGAGGCTTGTGCTCAGCATGCAGGGGCCAGAAACAGGGCCAATGCCACAGAGACCCAACCTCAGCTGCCACCAGCATCCCAAGGCAGAAGGCCACCCCAGAGAACATCCATGCAAGTCGCTGTCTGCAAGCCAGAGCACTCTGGTAAGGATTCCTATGCACTCCATTAATGGATGCAAGAGCAGCTGTGCTTGAACACTCAACACCAGTAGCAGAACAGGGCTTTTCTCACTCCTTTTCAAAAGTCGTAAGAGGGACCAACATCATGGCAATAAACAAGATGGCTGGATCCAAAAAAAACCCCCTCAGGAATCCTGTGTTTTCACTCCCATGCAGGGAGAAACGCACGTTCCTCTCCAGCTCAGAAAAGAGGCACCAAGAAGAGCAAGAAGGGAGACAAAAAGGGTTAAATAAATTTCACAAGGGCAAGAAACAAAATAAAAGATTGACGCCCACATCCAAGCCCTCAGGTAGTTATTTGCCATGGAGTCCATCCCCAGAGCTACCTGCAGCTATTCACACTACTTTTCCATCCCCTGTTATATATTAATGATTCTTGTCGATGGCCCTTCAGCTAATACATTACTGCCAGAGTGGGTCAGGTCAGAGCTGTAAAAGGCAGCAAGAACTGTCGAGCCATGCAGAGCCTGCCTGGCTCTGAAGGAGCATGCAAGAGCACCTGAGAGGACAAAGCAGCCAGTGCAGATATTAATGCTACAGAAAAAATTCAGAATTTTTCAAAACTTCACTTTACAAATTGCACACAGTCATCAGCATGGAAATTTCATATGAACAGAGTATTTAATACAGCAGTTCAGATCTCACCAGCTTGGGCACGAGAATCCTTTATGCCTGATTTAGTTTACTCTCATTTAAGTAGCCCTCCCAGCTTTTATAGCACAGGCAAAAGCTAAAGCAAATAACCTGTACTGAAGTATTCTATCTCCAGGAATCTCAATTTTCCTGACACAACCAATTCCAAACAGACAAGCCACTAAAACTTGAAGAACCCTCACAAAGGCAATAGTTAAGTGGCATCAAAATTCTTTTCTTTTACATCTGAATTCCATCATATTTCGCAGATTTATTTTTAAACCAATTACAGTGAAATGTTAACCCCAAGTATACAGTTTTTCACACAACAAAAAATATCCACAGAAGAAAAAACTGTGTGGCTTCACACCTGAAAAAGTCCACATGAGACAGGAGATGTGTCGCTCATTCTAGCGCCTCTCTACATGGGTGGGATTTCCTTTAAAACACAGCATCCTAATAGACCACAGAAACTTAGAGCAGTATGCTTTTGGATGCACAACTGTTCTTTCAGTGCATATTTACTGACTTTCATCCAGCCCACCATTCTTCATTTGGAGCTATATTTTTATGCACAAAACAGTAGCTTTCAGAGCAGGCAGGAGTTATTAAAAAGTTCATCTGTTCCAGCTGTTTAATCCTCACTTAAACTCATCATTAATCCTCTTTTTATGACACCATAATTGTCCCTATGGCAACCAATTATGATGTCACAAACGAGATTAGAATTTTAGATAGGGGAACAGAATTAGCTTCTTCATTATTTGTTTAGGTCCTTAGCGGCTGTCATGCCTGATCAAATCATTGGGCCTTGAGTTCAAGAACTCTCTTTTCAATATCCCACCAGTACCTGGTATTTTAGGGTAAGGTAGACAAGGATAAGGCAGCGGCACGTACCCAGTGAAGGATGAAAAGTTGTAATGCACAGAGAGAATCCCTTTCCAGCCCCTGCAGGTCATGATCTCACTGCCTGAAGCAAGAAAACATTGGCAGTTCCAGTGACATTGTGAGTACTCAGTAGTCAGGCTTGCTATGAATGCAATTCATTCTCCTATAAAAGCCTAATCCTTCTTTGGATTCTACTAAATATTTCCCTTCAATGATTTGCTGCAGCAGTGAAGTCCCTATTAAATACACACAAAACAATCATGTATGGCAAGTAAAGAAAAAAACCCTGAGCTTGTTTCATCATATTTTCCTCTACTTATAAACCACAATCTGTCACCTCTCTTCCTGCAGAATAATCGCAAACACACTTGAATGCCTGAAGTGACTTAGATTACCCTTCTCTAGTCCTTTTTCATTTCATCTGCAATTTTTCAAGCTCTCATAAAATAAAGAAAATAAAGGAAAAATAACAGAGAGGTCAAATATTGGCCACCCAGGTACCCTTCAGAACATCATCAACAGTTGGAGGCGTCGCATATCCATGATAAAGCTGAGTTGTCCCCATTCCACACACACACACACACGCTCCACCCCACAGGTTTGGGTTGTGCCACTGTTGAGGTGAATGAATTAGGGTAAGAGCAAGAGTTAGGAAAAGAGCCAACCTCACCAAAACAGGGGGCTGTTCCATGGAATAATGTTGGGACTGGCCCTGCACAGAGGCACCTGCCCCCACACTTCTAACACATGCTCTATTCAACAGCCAGGTCTGGCTTTGAACCACTAAGGAATAATCCTTCAAGACCAGCATAGTTGTGAGCAATCCATGCACTTTACTTCTCAGGTAATTTATTGTAGCTCATGGAAAACACAGCAAGTGTTCTACCTAGATATACAGAGAGGGCAAGAGATTTACTTTCACGTCCAGCACTAGACTGAATCACAAAATAAGTGCCTCCCAGCTGCCCTTGCAGCTGGCAAAGCAGTTCCTTTTCAAGACACAGTTCACAGCAGGCGAAATGGCAACAACTCTTTTTGTCTGTAGAGATATTGCAGCCCTTTATAAAACTGACATACTTGCCAGTATCCACTGAGAGAAGTCACCACTTCCACTACAAAGCAGATTCATATCTTGCCAAAAGAAAAAAAAAGGCCTTCTGAAAAAAATATAAACAATGCTTTTCTCAAGAAAAATGCCCATATTTTTTTATTTAGAAACATTTGTCAAACACTAACAAGCACATACATCTATTCATTCTATTTGTAGGAGGGGTCCACAGAAAAACTAATTTTATCTTTGTAAGACTGCGTTCCACCAGCTGTCTGCAGTCAATAGAGATGGGCTCTTCCAGTGGACAATTTGGAGCCAGAGCCTGAATTATGTTGGCAAAACAGTCCTCTGGAGAAGACTCTCACATGGTAATGACTGTTGAGGATATCCAGAGAGAGTAGTCTCACCAGCCTGAAATTATCCATCGAGAATAATTCCTCCTCTCCTCATACTGACTTCTTCACACATATCAGTACTCACAATTTTTCCAGAGCCAGTAAGGAGTGACACCAACCATCGAGGCATTCACACAGCGACTGATTCATCACAGGAGAGCCATTAGAAGGAAATGGATTAGTCTTAATGGCAAGAACTGCACACTCACATGGTTTCTTCCCAGGAAAGTTCTTAAATCCTGTGGGAGACGTATGTTGGGAACAACAAAACCAGTACAAACAGACACTGTTCTATGTCTGGCAATTTACCAATCCATTGTCCAGATATAATTTACTATAACAAAAACCGTCTTGTAATTTGCCTATTATTTATCTTCCTTTTCAGGCTGTAGTTTCCAATATCCTTCAGCCTCAAACAGACGACTGTCATTAACTCTCCACACATGGCCATTCAAAATATACTGGTTCCCCTTCTCCACTGTCCAGAGAGCCAAATCTCACAGAAAATTTGACTTCCACAAAATCTCACTCTGTTGACCCAAGCACACTGTGGTGCTTAGCAACCAGAGCACGGTGGGAGATACCACCATCCTGCCAAGATCCACCTCCTTCATACCCTCCCCGAGAGAGGGTAAATGCTATCCAACTGCTCCATGGTCAGAAAGGAACAGCAGAAATGTCTAAAAGAGCAGGTCAACACTTCAGGAGGGCAGAAGCCCTTTCCAGCCCTAACATTAGACATCATTTTCATTCTCTCTGTAAGACAAGAATTGGTGCCAAATAAGTGACTACTTGGGTTTCCATTAACCAAGTGAATTCCACCAGTTGCTGCAGAGGCAGACTCCCAGGTGCAGAATATTCTCAGAAAGAGAAGGAAAGAAAGAAAACCAACAACCATTAACCATATGCTTGATGTACATTCATCTTTCAGACAGCCCTGGAGAATGACCTCCCTGTTTAGCCCTAAAACTATGGATGGCCATTCACTACCCCATATTACTCTGACAACATATTTTAATCATGACAACAAAAAGCTCCAGCTAGCAGTCAGAGAACAATTCATCTTCTAAGTTCATTCAATCTCTGGTTGTTCAGAAGAGGCTAAGTATCATAGGGCTCACTAACACTAGATGTGGTTGTTACAACATGTTTCTATCATAAAAAATGAATCATGACCAAAGTAGCTTCATAAATGCTATTAAGTATCACAAATAATATCACAGTATGCTACAAACTTTGATTTGCCAGAAGACAGCATTTTGATTCTTTGGAAAATTCTCATATTTCAAATCAAAACAAAATAACTTTTCTCTTCTGGATCAGAGTGAAAAAAAAAAAAGAACTCAGCATGAAGAAATTATAATGATTTATAATATCAACCATTCTATATTTTAGTTATTAAGATGACTATATGAATATGTTACTCATCTATCTTTTTTTTTTAAAACAAATCAGCATCTTCCCCAGAAGATTTCAGCTGAATAATATTATGCCAAAATTACAAAAAAAAAAATGAAAAAGGTTCCACAAGGAATTTTTCAGCTACCCTTCTGCACTATAGAAGACTGGAATTACAAGGAAATGCATACATTGTGGTACTTTCAAAAGTGTTACTTCATACACAATTTTTTCTTAATTTAGAATGTGCAAAAGGTCATTGATTTTAAGGAAAAAATCATGCGTTAAGGAAAAAACTATTGCCACTCTGTTTGAGCCAATTCTTCACAGACTGTCTTTGAAATGTTCCTGGTGTTTTAGCATGAACCCACACCTCAGCCACATCAGGCACAAGCCCTCCAGGCATACCTGCCTGTTCCCAACACCTCTGCCACTCCAGTCAGGTGCTGACACACACTGTTGTGCTTGCAACTGCCTAACACTAAGATAATCTCACCGTTTTTCATTTATCCTCCTATTATTTGTGTTTTCACACATAATTGAAGCTGCTTTGTCTGCCTGTGTAGTAAATTTGTCTCATTGTCTTACAACCTTGCTGTGAGAAGCTGTTAGGATTGATTCACAATAGGGCCAACATTTCCATCAAGCAGATATCATGCTCAGCACCTGACAAACCGTGACACTGTTTGCAAAGCAACTGAATCAGAAAGGAAAAGCTCCCACTGTGTGTTCAGGTAGGGGTGGCTGGGGAAAGGGCCATGAGGGAAGCAGGGACCAGTGAAAAGGCACAGCACAGCCACAGCAAGACTCAGGAGAATCCTGTGTTTTCCGGACATAGTCCTCATGGTGCAGGTAGGAGTGGGCAGGAGAGCTGATCTGCCAGGGAACAGCCTCTTGAGATAGCAAGCTACTTCTATGGGAGAAGAATTCAAAGCTGTCTCTTTTTCCAGCAATTGGATTGAATCAGGAGAAATTGAGTAGTCATTCTGCCATCCCAGCTTGTTCTCTCCTTCTTTTCTTTCTCTCTGTACTTCAGACCCCTCATGGCCTCCTTCAATCTTGGAAAAATTACTATTATAAAGTATTGCCTAGTTCAGCCCAACTAGGGCCAGTTCCTTCCACTCTTTCTTCCTGTCCTCATCTCATAATTGCTGGTGACCCACTGGAAATGCCTATCTTTGGTCAGATGAAGGGTCTAGAAATCTGATTGGAGCTGGAATAATCAAAACTTCTTTTTATGACCTGCAGCTCCCACCACAAGCAGATGGGAGAAGACGGGTGAGGGAGCTCCCAGACTTAAAAGCAGGCCCACATCTACATCAAGATGACAGTCAAGTTCAGCTGTCATTTGGTAAGGTGTACAGCTGCAAAGGATAGTGAAATAAGATCATTGGTGGCAGAAAGAGAAGGCCATCTAGTATCTTGGTGCTTCACTTGTGAAAGGGAATGATCTCTGATTTTTATGAAGTAAAAGACATGAGTAATCTTAGGATAAAGGCCAAAAACTGAAAAGAGAGTAATTTACCTTTTTTTCTGCTAAGTCGGGAGAGAGGCATAATCAGTCTGTATTGGAAGCTCTCCCTACCACTGCCTGCACTGCAACTCTCCTTGAACAGACAGCAGCCCTTAGCAATTAGGAAATGAGGAGGAATGAACCCAGCACTTTCACAACCATAGGTCAGCTCCCCTCTGCCTTCCATCTCTCTCCTCAGATTGTCATTTTGTCTTCTCTTCCCACTGAAAAACAGTAGCAGCTGTGAAAAGAGAGGAGCCTCCACACTGGGGTTCAGCAGCTGTGACTTACTCTTCGTGTGGACTAGGTACTAATATAAACACCAAACTCAAAGTCTTTCTTCAGGAAAAAAAAAGTAATTGGAAATGCAAGCAGCTATTGTATTGACAGGACTGTGAAGATAGCCTCAGCCTATCAGAGCTGATGGCAGAATTACATTTCGTTGCTTTCTTTTCTGCACTATGGAGGTGAGGGTAAGGGGACAAGACTGTATAGAGCAATCCAGGGATTAGGAAAAAAATACCATATTACCCAGCCAAGGGTTTAGAGGAGGTTTTTCTTTTAAATTCCCTGCTATCTGATCTCTCACCAGACATGGGATGAAAATTGGAAAGAATGCATTCTTTCCTCTTGAATAGGTGACTCTAGATGACTACATACGAGAAAATAAAATAATTTGTGTGTCATACTAAGCATCTCTTCCAGTTGCAGCCCTCAGAGATAGCTTTCCATCTTTCATTAAAAACAAAAAAAAAAAGAAGTGACAGAGGGAAAGATCACCATATGTGAGGTTTTTCTGAAACACATTCATTAAGGGGGGGATCTCACACACAGGCTGTCTGGGTCCATCCTGCCATGGATAGCATTACTTAGAGTGCTTCTGGCTTGAGACTTCCCACAGGCCTGAATGAACATACATGATGTTTGGTTTATGTGTCCATCACAACCCCAAGACAGATCTAGACAGCAGCTTGCTGTGCACTGCTAGAGCCCAGGCTATTCCCAGAGGGAAAGACATGCAGTATCTCCCCTGGAAAGCAGAAAAGCTGTGCTCCTGCCAGCCCTCTCTTTGGAGGCCACCAAAGCCTTCCAGACCAGTCTGCCAACAGCCATCCCTGCTGAAGGTTGTATTTTTTCTCCCTCTCAAACGGATTAAGGTTTGATAAGTAAGGGTATTTTTGGGGAAAGAACATCCGCCCCTTGGTCACTAGACTAAAGGTCTTCAGGTTAGCAGCTTCTAAACACTCTATGAGAAGGCATCTTAACTGCTAAATTGGTCTGAGTCCAGCTTGTAACTGCCCCAGCATCACAGCAACATTACTCATCCTACTATCTGCTGAAAAAAGAGAAACAAAATGCTGCCAAGACAGAGACCAAATAACCTGACACTCAGTAATTTTGCTGTTCACTCTGGAATACAGCACATTTATCAAATGATGATATAGCCTATATCAGACTTAAGGAAATGAAAAACACTCTTTTGCTGTTTGCCATCTGGGCTGAATCAAGATTCCCAAAGCCAAAAGAGAGTCCTCACAACATCACAACACTAACCTGTGCCCAAGCCAGCATGAGCCTACTCCAGCATTGTTTGTTATGCATGGGCAGGGTTTGTCAGAAATCTCTCAGCATTCCTTTAATATCCAACAAATCTGGACAAAAAATAAAAGCTGAAAAGCTGGAGCCTCTTCCTTTTTGCCATAGGTTTGCACTGTACTGACAGGGAGAAGTGCAAAATCAGTCTGTGTCCAACTACTTAAAACATGCACGTAATCACTTTGCAGCCTCTGCAACACTACCACTGCAGACCTTGAAAACTTCCCATACTGCAACTCTAAAGGGGAAAGGAAGCAGCTTATCATGAACATCTCAAACGTAAAGAACACCTCAAATGTAAAGAATTAGAGGTAGAGCACTGGACTATAAAGCTCACACTAACCTTGGAGATAGGAAAAAAACTGCTTGACCAACCTCAATAACTTAAATCTAAACTTGTAGAATGTGAAGCCCAGTGTTCATATACTTCTGTGCTCTTCATTCATTGTACCATGCACTACACAGCCCCAGGTATATAAACCCACACAGAGCACCAGTGTTTTGGGGAAGATAGGGCAACAAAGGGAAATTACAGAATTAAAAGGGACAGAGAGCAACTGAAAAATGAAGAAAGCCAGAAAATCTATCACGATGAACACCAGGCAGGGACAGAACTACCTTCTCCAAAGGCAAATACAATGCCCTGCAAGAGAAGTGATGGTTGCAATCGTTGGCTATCTGCAGAGAGAAAAATGAAAAATAAAGAATAGCTAAAGTTCTTTTCACTTAATGGAAGGCCACCCGTAACTGAACATGCCAGAAGTATCATTCCTGTTGCTAATTCCTTCTTCAATGTCATTTTAAATCAAGTTAAAATGTGGAGGTGACTATAGTGCCAGAAGCTAAGTTTCCTATGAGCAGCTGGCAAGACATTGGTACTGAACATCCCTTAAGGCAATACCATTAAAGGCACTTATCTTTTGTTTCCTATCTACACGGGGTTTTTTTAAATGTGAATTCTCTCAGTGTCTCAACTTACATACAACCTCAAAACTCATAATGAAACTTTATTCACATCTTTGGCATTTCACTTACTTTCACAGTAGAGTCCATTGCCCTCTGGGGTACCATCTCAAAACCATAAATCAGGCTAACATCAGCAATTAATAACGAAGGACCCAGCCTAGTATGCACCTACACATAGCATTTCATTGCCTTCTGAGAACCTGCAGGATGCAATGCTCCAGGCAGAATGAAACTCCATGTGTTTTCACAACAAAAGGATATACTCCTGGGATCATTCACTAATTGGATAAAAGCATCAAAACTACCCCATTACCATCCCTAGAGGAAACTCATTAGCAACCTAATGAAATAAAGTGATGACAGGAAGGTATTTTCTCATCATCTTTTAATGCTAACAGGCTTTAAAGCTATTTTGCTTCCTCACCCTCTCCCTATGGTGCCCAGAAACCCCATGGCACCTCTCAGAGCATCACGG
Organism: Calyptomena viridis; assembly: GCA_013390005.1. NCBI lineage: Eukaryota > Metazoa > Chordata > Aves > Passeriformes > Eurylaimidae > Calyptomena > Calyptomena viridis. Next base: position 540,577 of record WEIV01001356.1, on the reverse strand, counting down.
GCAGTCCCCTCTCCTGCATATTACACAGCATCAGGGAGCAGTTTCAGAGCACAGAGGGATTCTGAGATGTTCGACTCATCATTTTTGATGAATTTGTGCAATTGAAGCTTAATCCCTGTCCCACTTGGAAAAGGTTCCCCAGTGGGTCAAGCTTCCTGATGAGTCATACATTTTAGAAGAAATATAATCCGACTATTAGGGACTTCACTATTTGTTTTTATGACAAGCAAGAGTTGTGAGCATTTGAAAGAAATTAGAAATATTACAATTTTGAAATATTTTGACGTTGGTGAAATTACAAATATTGAAGTGAGTACTACATTATCGCAGTGCTTCTAACAATTATGTTTATTTTTTTTCTCCTTCTGTAAAAAGCATCAGTTCATACTCCCAAACACCTGTGTAACATATAGTCTTAATCAGATATACTTCAGATGTTAATATTAAACACATATTCCTTAGTAACAGTGTGGGAGAACTGGATAATTTTGAATACATCTGAAAATTATATTACAGAGCAAGGCAAGGTACTCACCCACCACATTCTCACTATCCACACCTCTGACCACTAAACACCTTCCTCCATGTCCCTGGACATTGGAAAAGAGCCCACATCTCTCCACCAAGAGCTCTTACATACAGTCAGACATCCAAAGTCATCACTATATCACTATTTATCTCTGCTATGCTTGTATAGCCTAGTTGAGGTTATAGGACTTCCAGCAGCACCATTCCCCAGTGCCAATAAATGAACTCATTGTTAATGGTATATATCTTATTGACAGCCTGGGGGAATAGCATATTATCTCTTCTCAGCTCTCATGTTTAGCCACAAAAGTACACAGGAGTAGCAATGATGAGTTAAGTTAGTATGCCTCAAACCCCAGTACAATTAGACACCTCCCTCCTCTCTTACTACTTAGTCATTTGTCTACAACAATGGGTTTAGTGTTAGGTAGTCTGTAGGGCCAGTGAGCTGGAAAACTTTCTAGGTAGAATGTGAATCACAGAATCATAGAATATGCCAAGTTAGAAGGCATCCATCAGAATCATGAAGTCCAGCTCCTGGCTCTGCACAGGACACCCCGAGGATCACACCATGTGCCTGAGCATGCTGTACAAATGCTGATGCTATAAACTCTTAAAGAAAGGGTGGATGGACTGCACGATTTAAAAAAAAAAAAAGAAAAAAAAAAGGCAGTTTCCCATTATGAACTGTAAGTTTTGAAGTTAGCTAAGCTTTTGAACAGCTGTTAAACGGAAAGGGATTCTGGCGGTGACATTTAGATCTGCAGGCGAATGGAAATCCAAGAGTGAAAGGTTTGGGACCTCATTACCAAGCTGCACCAGCATTTCAAACCACCAAGCTTTCCCAAAAATGCAATACAGAAAGTATGGTGGAAAAATAAGGTTCAATCTCAGAGTACAAAGAGGTTTAGCCCTGCACCAGCTTCCTTTGTCAAGAACATAGTAGTTCCTGAGCATTCATTCCTCAGAAACACCTAATAAATCTTTCCCTTTCCCCTCAACCTCTTCCCCACCTTTATGCTAAGCAGCTTCACTAAGTTAACTGAAGGTATCAAGACATTCAGAAGAACCACTTAGTGCCCTGTGGCAGCTTCAGGCTACTGAAGCTCTTTAAAAATGAACCCTCACATTTGCTCAATGAAATAAGTCAGAAGCAAAATTTCATGGAATCAAAGAATGCTTTGGTTTGGAAAAGACCTTAAGGATCATCTAGATCCAGCATACATTCCATAGGCAGAGACACCTTCCACTAGAACAGGTTGCTCAGAGCCTCATCCCACCTGGCCTTGAACACTTCCAGGGATGGGGCATCCACAACTCCTCTGGGCAGCCTGTTCCAGTACCTCACCACCCTCACAGTAAAGAAGGTCTTCTTACTATCTAATCCAAACCTGCCTTCTTTCAGCTTAAAGCCATTATCCCTTGTCCCTGTCACTGCATGCCCTTTTAAAAGAAGTTCCTCTCTAGCTTTCCCATAGGCTTCCTTTTAGTATATTTTGGTGTGTTATACTCTAAGCAAGATCAAATTACAATATTCATGCACAGCTGTCCTTTGCCTGTAATGTAACTTTCAGGCTTGCTCTGAAAGTTGCAGTGTCAATCATTTTCTGTTCAACTATACTTTTAGCCCGGACAAGAGGTCTTCTTATCAGTGCTAGAGTTGAGGATCTGTTCCCACTTTGTCACACAGGCTCTATCTGCACTCTTAAATAAGTCTGTTGATGTTCTTTTCCTTCTATTTCTCCAAGTAGATCTATAAAGTCTCAGGTCCTACACTGCTGGTGTTATGTATTATCACAATTACAACCTTACAGGTGGAAAAAGCTGAGTTGAAGTACAATGGACAAGTATTGCTCTTTGTTGTTTAAGGCAAGGTTCTGAGCAGCACACCAGATTTTTGTTAAGTCAAAAAACAAACCCTTCCTTGACACTACATGATCTCTCATCTTCATTTGTGGATCTCATGCAGACTAAGATGGGGGAATGTGGTCTTTTGTAAGTGAAAAAAAAAATAGTGAAATTCAAAGTAAAAAACCCACTTTTCTCCCTAACCACTGTCATCCCAAGCTCAGTGTTTTCCTTACAAGCACAAACTGGACAGTCTGTGGCACACAGCAGTCAGCACATTAGACAAGGTGGTGCTGGTGTGAGGACTGCACACATCAATCTTCACCAACAAAATCCTCCCTGAATTCATTCATAGGCAAAATGCAAAGGACAAGTTTCCAGGGAAGCAAAAAAAGACTTATATGAGCTGGTTGAGAGGCAATCAACTTCCTTGCTGGCAGCATAATTTGGGCTGCACATGCATCAGCAAGAGCCTTACCAGGAGCTCTGCATCCCAAGAGAAAGGGCAATGGGAGATTTCAGAAGCTGAGAACACAAGCACCAGGGAAGCAGTTATATCCACAGGTCAGCACATCCACATCAGGAGCAGCAGGAAAACAGAAATGAAGAGTGCAGTATAGACAAAAATGAGAAGTTAAACCAGAGAGACTTGGTGGTTTTAGACGTGTCTGCAAACCTGGGTCTCACCTCTTGGCACTACACTTTGTCAGACCTCATGGGCTTCACCATAAGCAAGCACATAAACATCTTGTATGCATAAATATATATTACCTCAGAGAAAAGGATAGTTAAATAAAGGCTGAAAACCCACACACATTCCTTCATTTTATGTTCCTGGGCATTTATACAGAACATGCACTGAATTCCAAACACACAGCCCACCCTGGTACACTTTCCTCAGCCTACACAAGGTCCAGCAATTATTTAGTAGAAAGCACAAATGGTTTTCCCACACAGTTGCAACTTGTAAAACACACAGTAAAATCATTCTTGCTCGTGTCCCATCATACACCTTCCTTTACCCTGAAATTACTTACTGTGACATCACCTTATGCATGCTCAGCCATCAAATACCCAGCACTAACCCACATGGAGGTTCCTATTGACTCTGTACACAAACATACATGTGCATATCCAGATGTACTCTTACATGCTTTTTCGAAAACACAGAGCCCCACACAGCTTTTCTCAGCTAAGACCAACAAATCATAGAATCAATCAAAAATTTCAAGGAGAGGGATGTGTGTGAACAGTATAACTGAGTTCATGCATCACTCCTGCTTACAAAGGACTTTTAAAAAATCAAGATCTTGAGAGACAAAAAAGAGCTCCAGCTTTCCACATCCATTTTATTCCAAGGCAGATTTTCTCATTGACAGTTCTCTAACTAGAAGAAGTGGACAAAAAGATGAAAGCCTTCCAGTGCTGATTATTTTTTTATTACTATTCTTTCCCCCTCCCTCTTTCCATTAATATCTGGAAAATCCTTTGGCTAACTGTCACATGTGTATCTTATGCCCAGGTTCTGCTGGATGTACCAAGAAAGCAGCAGGCAGAGGACAGAAGACTGTTGTACATACACAACTCCTTCCAAACAACTTAGACAAATTGCAAAACAAAAAAAAAACCTGAACAAACCTGTCAAAAGTCTGGTGAGGTTTCAGGCAAATAATTTTATCAGCCCCATGACCGACCCAGGAAAGAAGAACTGACTATCTGCTCATTTATTCCAAAGGACTAGCCAGAACAAAAGTGTTTTTCCACTTCATCAAAGTTATGTGGCATCTGATTCAGCACTTTTCACACAATGATATTTTCCACCTGCAACAGTCTGAGGGCAATCTGAGTCTACAGGTCCGTGCCTGTGCTAAACAACAGCTTTATTAGGTGTTCATAGAGGCTCCCCCTTTCAAATCACTGAAGCACTTATCTCCTTCTGAGTATGTACATAATTCCATTGCAGCTCGCATTTAATTTCATTCAAAGTTACCACTCACAATATCCCTTTTGTGAAGTGCTGCTAACCCCATAATCTCCATAAGGGAGAACTCAGATATGCTCTAAATTCAAAGACAGTCCCTTCACTTTGTGTGATCTAGAGACATGGATGGCCAGACTTGCAGCCACATCTCAAAATCAGGAAGGAACTTTAACTGTCAACTTGTTTTTCCCATGATTCATCTTTCTGACTATCATAGCTCTTTTCTGCATTTTGCTGCAACACAGGATTTCCACCTCAAAGTCTTATAAGTCAAATAGCTTCATGAAGGCCCCTTCATGAACTAAAAGACATCCAGTGATTTGCTTTGGGTGAAAATGACAAAATGGTGATTAGAATTTTTTGTGACAAAGTAAATTCAGTTACTTGAACAAGAGTGGGTGTTAACAAGTCTGTACAGTACATACCTGAAACTCCTCACAAAGACAGTTGTAAGCAGATCTTATGAGATTAGGTCAGAGAGCAAGAATTATTTTCTTGACATTTAATAGAAGATTAAAATTCATCCATTGTTTTCATGCAGAACAACCTCACTCATTTATAGAATTAGAATTTATTAAGATTCAAAGAAACTTAAGTAAAATAAATCAACAAAATCAAAAGATCAAAGGCTTCTGTTGGGTGTTTTCATTTTTACAAATGTCATTGAGCTTTATTTATAGCACTTCACAGTACACTAGTAAATGCTGTCACATTTCATGAAATAATTAAGTCTTAGTAATAGGAGACACCTCTACTATCCTGTCTCTATTTAATATTTACTGAGAATGATGCACATTTTATGATCTGTAAGTAAAAGGAGCAAAAAAATGAAGATGTTTCTGATCCTTACATTTCTATTTTGGTCTAAAGCCCCATCTGTAGTCTCAGGTACTTATATGCTCATCAACAATGACAAGGCTTGTGTAATCATGGCTTTCCCAGAACTTCTCTGATGTAAATTTTTCCCCTTCAAATGCAGTGACAAAACCAACTCTAATTATAACTCCTGCTACTTTTTGCCATGGCAGTCAAGTAGTTATTGCTGATGGTGCAGGAGGAGAAGCCAGCTTCTTTCTTGGCTTCTGCTTGCAGAGAAAGGGTTGGGAAAGCACACAAGGCACATCCCAAAGAGATTCATTTGGCAAGTCTGAGAGAAACATTAGCCAAGGAAACTCAAACCCCTTATTTCAGATGGTGACATTTCTGAGTGGAACTGGACAGCCAATGGACACAGTGAGCTATGAAAACCAGCCACTTCCATTACTAAAAGGGAAATGCATGGTTTCTTGCTCAGGCAAAACACCTCAGCCAAAGACAAAAGCACAATAACTGAGCTGCCAAGCCCATTAGCAGCACAGGACTCTGAGATGATTCGTTATGGTGCCACTTTTGGAAATTCCTGAGTCACATACAAGCAAGAATTCTAAAGCTTGCCACCCACTGCCTCAGTCAGGATTTCTCCACTTGGCCAAAATGAAATTACATTTCTCTAGAAAAAACTATTCCCTAGTGACAAGTGTTTGCCAAACACCAGTTGAGCTCTTGCAAGAGGGCCATTAAAACTTACAACTTTATTTTTATTTCCAATGCCACTAATCAAGATTCTCTGGATTTCTAAATAATAATAATTAATTAAGAAATTAAAAACCATTTGCTTTATTGATGATTTCAGTTAGTTTGCTTTTTAGATTGTGTTGGTTGTTTTGGTTTTTAAAGGTGGATTTTTGGTTGGGGCAGGGAAAGTTGATTTTTTTTTTTACTTTTACTATTTCTCTAAGCTTAAACTACGAAATGACAAGACTGCATTTCAGATGAGTTTTTTAGGGTTGCAAATACTGCAGGAAAACTGCCAGATAGAGCTTTACTTCCAAGGTTTCCACTTACCTTAGCTTTTTATTATGGAAATATTCTTATTGAGCATACCTTTGATATAATCTGAATTCCTCTTTACTTCAAGAATTACTTTGGAAAAGCAACTTTAATCTCTACATTATCTAAAAAAGACCATGAGGTTCCTCACAGAAGTTTGCAATGACAATATAATAAAAATTACAAGGAAAGAAAAATTTACCTCATAGCTTTGTATCCCAATGTCTTGTAAATATTCTGCCAGGTCTAGAAATGTAGAGGATAAATACTACTCCAAGAACCAAACTGTAGAAAGCATTTCTCTCTGGCAGGCATAAATATTTAATTTACTTTTTTGTTTTCATTTGCCAGTCAGCTGGGTGGGAAACCGAACTTTTGGTTCTATCAATTTACGAAAATAAAAAATTTTTCATTTTGCGAGGCCACATTTCGGATCTCAAGCAGAAAAGCCAAAACATAGGTAAGATAGTTAATTCCATATTGGCAGGGTAAAAAAAAAATTAGCACTAAAACTCTCTGCCGAGCTGTTGGCATTCTGATGTTAACATCCAACTCTCAAGTCAGTCGGCCTCATTTAACAGCGTGAGGCTGAAGAGGGAGACCATTTCTCCGGCTTTCATTCCATCTACACGGCCACCAGCTCTGCAAGATGCCTCAGTTCCTTGATGAGGGGTTTCTGATTGCAGACCCCCCTCCCCTCCCCGTGCCCCAGCGGTTCCCACCGGCGGAGCCCCGGCGGCAGCACCTCCCATTACATCAGGCAGGGCAGGCGCCCTGTCTGCAAATTAAGATCCACTTAAGGGACGTGTGTTGGCAGCGCACACACACACACACGGAGAAACAGACACACTTTAAACCCATTAGCTCACTCACAAGCACAGATAAGTGGCGTGTCCCCACTGTGTGTGTATACACAATTACAGCAGATTGCCAGAGAGGGAAGAGCAGGCGGGGATTTACTTTTAACGGAATGATGAGCTTTTGGTGTGGACAACGAGTTTTGTGGGTTGTCAGGTGCAAGGTAGGGGTGGCTGGGAACATGGCAAAGTCATCGGAGTTTTCAAGCTCCCCATGAGGCATGCCTGTGGTATTTAAAGACAGGTTTTCTTCTTAATGGTTTTGTTGGGGGACAAACATACCTACAATGGTGTTCGCTACCCAAAATCATTCCATATTTAATACAGCAGTTTCTGCATTTGAAGCTACTGGCCACATCAGTACAAAACACTGATTTCTGAGCTATGTTATGCATTTTTGAGAGAAACTAACAAGTTATTTGCATGCAACAACTATGTCAGTAGCTAATTAGATCTGCATTATCTTGAAAGAACATGCTGTTTAGCAACAACAACAACAAAAAAGAGACAGAGTGGGGAAGATAGGAATTTAAGCCAGTGTCAGGTAAGCCACAGTGTTATAATATTGGTACAGCAAACGTTCTTCTACCCTTTTTTCCCCTGTGACAATACATTGACCTCTGCTTCAGCCACCTATTTCATTCTTTCAACTGCCACCAACAGATTTACTTTTTTAAGTGCATTTTTATGAATCATTATTTTAAACAAGTTCTACTATTTTTTTCCTAGATGTATAAATACAGCTGTATAGGTGTATTTCAATGTAATGCACCTGCACAGAGAATCTCAAATAAGCTGTTTGAAAGTCTGTTTGAAGCCTTGAATAAGTTCTATTGTACAGGTGGATAAAGGAGTCCAAATGCCAACGTAAATAGATTTTCCTGTATATAATATAGCCATTTACTTTTGCAAATGTATTTCGGCACCATAATTTACTGAGAGAAATGGTAGTAATTTAAAGAGCCTAGGGTGGTGTAAGGTGTGGAGACCTCAGCAGAGGTCTTTTGTGGAAATCTTCTACTCTTTTATCTACCTAGATTGTTCTTATTATAGATAAATGAAAGAGTACACATTATCTGTAGGAAACCAGCTCTGGAAGAGGAAAAGGTTTGGAAATCCATGGATGCAAAGAAAATGTACTTTCTTGCACATATCTTAAGTCAAGTAGAGCAAGTAATATGTGTTAAGAGATGCTTAAGAGAAGGCTTTTATATCTGAAGGTTCAGGACTTGTTGAACACTTGCCTAGAAAGAGGAGAGGCAAAAGAGAAAAAAACCTACATTTCCTCCTATGAGCATTTATTATGAAACCCTTAAAAACCCCATCCAGAAGATTTCAAGGATACCCATATCTTTAACACACTTCTAGACAATCTAGAGAACAGAACATTACAAACAGATTTTAGTATCTCCTCTATGTACTCTGCCCCTCCTCCCCCCCCCAAAAAAAAAGGCAGAAGATGGCAAAATATTGAAATAAGAAAATAAAAAGCCTGAATAGAGAACCTCCAAGATTTACTGCAAACTCCATACCTTCAGTACCCAGAGCAGATGCATTAGGAAACCTGTATCATTAGTAGCTACTTTACTTCAACAGCTCACCTACAAACTCTGCCTTTACCTGCAGTAGACTTGCCCCTAAATGGTACATGCTAAGAAAACTGTCAGGGTTGAGATACAAAAGTACCAAGAGAGATGACTGATGTAATGTTTTATAGGTGCCAGTAAGTTTTCATTTTCACATCGCTCACCTTATTGAGTTTAGTATGAATCATCCCATACTTCACACTCACCAGTGGGACCATGAGCCCTTGTGGGGAAAGTCTCTTTGCATATATGAAGGATTTATATAAACTTCACCTATGAAGAGTATTTAATTACATCATTTTTAAGCCCTGACACATTCAGAGCTTAGAGTCAGACCAGCTACTAAACCATCTCAGATGTAGAATTGACAGCATATGAGGTATCCCTATGCAAGAGGAGATTCTTCAGTTAATTTACCTAGGGCTAGAGGCACTCTTTTCTTGCAGAGACAAAGTAAGTAGCAGCTTTGTGTTTTCTATCCTCCCAGTAGAGAGGGCTTGTCTCCAAGCATATTAGAATATTAGTTACTGATGGTGTGCTGCCTCCACAGGGGCTTTGCAGCTATAATTAGGTAAGACTCAGAAACTTTTTGGCATGAAGCTTGTCAGACAGCAATTGTTTTCAGCAGATGCTGACCATTAACAGTTCCCCACCAACAGCTCCTTCACACAGGTGTATTTACAGAAGGAAGAAACCCATTTATTTGACACCAGAGATACGAGATAAATGCACAGCCATAGAAATCCAAGACCCTGCTTAATGAAATTAACGCCCTGCTTTGGCTACAGCGTATCATGTGGCACCCCGGTGGCTGCCCGCTCTCGGCCCGCAGCCCCGCGTGGGGGTGCTGGGCACAGCAGCCCACCTTTCCTGTCACCCGCTGGGGCTTATGCAAGGGCTGCCGGCACGGGTGGGGAGCAGACAGGGAGGGGAGACCTGCACTCCGTGAGAATTCCCACGGAGAAGCACTTCTCGGGAGCAGAGGTGCCACCAGAAAGGTTTTTCCGATTCCTTTAGCGAGCGTTTGGAGGCGCCGGGAACACGGGCGGCTGTGTTTTTATTGAGCAGGGCAAAGCGTAAAGACAGACCTATTCCCCTGGCAGCCGGGCAAGGTCCCCGACTCTCTCTCTGAGTAACTCTGAAGTTTCCCCGCGTACACCGTCACCCTCCTCATCTTCCCTGGCGCTACCGCGCCGGAGGAGCGCCCCAAACCTGACGACAACAGCGGAGCTGAGAGCAGGTCGCCGGCTTAACGGGATGTCGACCTGGGAGGGCTCTTTTAGTCTTCGGGATGAAGAAAAAGCCCCTCCGGCTCCAGGGTACTGCCCTCACACTGCTGCCCGGCCGCACCGCCGCCGGACCCACCTGCCGCCTCCCCACCTACGGGCACTCGGTGCCCGAGAGCTGCCCCCGAGAGTCACCCGCCCGCCCGGCACCCACCTGTAGGACACCTGCTTCCTGAAGGTGAGGCTCCTCAGCTTCTCCTCCAGCGACTCGTCTGCCGCCGACAGCCCCGGCTCCTCCGGGATCCCGGAAGCACCCGCCGCCTCCCCACCACCCTC
>WEIV01001356.1:443070-530216 GCA_013390005.1 Calyptomena viridis | reverse complement strand
CCACATACACGCCCCACCACCCGCCAGCCAATCGCCGCGCCGCAGCGGCCGCCGCGCCCCCCCATCCCCGCCTCTGGCCGCAACCGCGCCCCGTTCCCTCCCGGCATCACATCAAAAATATCTGTGAGTGCGAGCCCAGGTGCCCCGGAGCACCCAGAGATGCCCTCCTCCTCTTACAGCCCGAGCTTGTTTGTCTATCAATTGCTTCTGATTTTTTCCCTAGGCGATCTCATTTTAGTATGTTCAAAGCACCCAACTTCAAAGGGATATCTTTTCACACAAGCATCACGGTGCCTCTCCGTAAAATTAATGTCCTCCCACCTTGTTCCCTCCTTCTCCCTTTTCTTCACTGAAGGGCACTAAGGAAAACTTCAGAGATAGGCGTCAGCATGGAGCTGCTTAAGCACATGAGCTGACAGTGACAATAAGATTAAAAAGCACAGAAAAGGTAGAGGTCTATGACTATACAGAAATTACAGCAGGAATTATGCACAGCCAGTGCTTTGTTTTCTGCACCCAAAGGTTCTCCAGGGTAATGGGACTCAGAAAGACATAAGGAAAGAAAAAGAGAAGCATGAACAATGACAGTCTACAGTGAAGACATAGCCTACAGGAACTGATTTCAGAACCTCTCTGGCTCCACGGATGACTTCCCTGAGCAGCCTTGCTCCTTGTTTGTGATCCTTGTGCCACAAAACAGCCAGTGCCATGTACACAACACGGCCAGTACACAGCCAGCACCTGGAAATCAAACAGGTAACAACATTTACCTGCTGCCCATATGCAACAGCATGCAAATGTTGGAAAACCTTGAGTGTCAACCAGGTTTATGACAGTCAATTTGTTCTTTACAGTTGATCCTTGCTCCTTCTCCAACCCCATTTAAAGATTCAGCTTCTCCACATACAGCATGTATTGTGTATACATCTTTTGCCTTGACTTCAGCACTGACAGGCTCCCTAAACCAGACAATTAACATCTTTCTGTCCCTTTTTGGCAGTAGAGAAGGGTGATGAAAAGTGCATCTTTTTTACTACATTATGAGCATTTAAAAGTTGAACCAACCTTCAAAGTTATATTCTACCCCTATGCATAACCAATTCATACATATTCCCTACATGCACATGTGCTTCCCCCAATAGGTTCATAAATTTTCTTGTCCAAACCTCAGAGTACTTTTAGTTACTAGTAAAACACAAAGACTAGAGCACAATTAAGCAATGTAATACCTGACTTATGCAGAAATGTAAAAAGGTCTGGATCCTGCTCTGAGCCAGGTTCAAAGAGATTTTCAAACCAGCATGGAGCTCTACTGGAACCATCAGTGCCTTTTCCATGGAGACCTGAGATTTCAGTGAGAGTCTCCCACTGAACTTCCAGAGAAATCAGCAGCCGATGTTGCTTTGTGAAAGCATGCCATTTAAGAGCATGTGACAAGCACTTTTTGCAGTATGGAACTAAACCATTTGGGGGTGGAACTGTCAAAGACCAGTTCAGAACCAACCCAACAAATAGCTTCAAGGATGAGGAGCAGCACTGTATGTCCTTCTCTCATCAATGGTATCTTTGAGATTTTGTTGTTGGTGAAAACCGTGTGGTCTATTGCTATGAGAAGATGCCAGTGACGTGCAGAAAAACTCCTTTAACCTCAAATTAATTTTGCACTTTGAGAGCAGAACACTATGTATCATCTCACAGCTTTATTCCCTTAGCCTTTGGTCCACATGAGAACAACTCTATGGCCTGTACCCCAGCTAATTGCTCCATCTCCCACAGAGCATCTGGAGCAAAGCCTAACAACTAATTAGAATTTCCTACCCCCCCTCCACACCACTGAGCCACCTCCTCCTCCAGCATAAACCCTCCTGTAACTCCTGCTGGCCAATAACCATTTTGCCCACATGACTAAATTTACACTCTGCTCTGGGATTACCTGTTTTTCATCTAACTGCTGCAATTTGCATGACTCATTTGCAACATGAAGTGCTAAATTGACTTCCTATGCCTTTTTCTGAATATGAGCACTTATAAGAGAATCTGAGGCTCATGAAGGAAAGCCCAGCTTGCACAATTACACCTGTGGCATAGCTGTCAATCCCTGTGGTTAGAGCAAGGCAGCGACAGCAGAAACTTCGTAAGAGCATCGTATTTGCTCCAAGATGTGGCTACAGACACATCACTGGATCGTGAGGGAAAAGATGAGCACAAAAATAGATTTTTAGCAGGTTTTTCAGTATCTGGGATCATCATGCTAGCAAAAATCTAAATTCCCATGTCTGGATTCTTTAAGCATTGTTGGGTTAAGAGGAGCATCTCAACGCTGCAGTGACTTCTCTGCTTAACTGGGAGAGCTGACAAGGTTCAGCAGGTGGGGAACTCTTTTTCCTGGGTGGAAACTTCTCACCATACTGCATGCCTTGAATAGCATGGATTAGAATTCCACCTAGAATAGGGTGGACAGTGGGAATGAAAGAGGAAATGCAGCGAAAGGACAGATTTCAGTCTTTTGGAGTAAAGCCAGGGGAAGGAGGTTTATTCCATTACTCGCATGCCTGTTAAATCCCATTTTGAACACTCCAGTGTGCACAGACTGTGTGCATTGCAGTAAGTTTTATTCAGAGTGGGAGGGACTGAAAATCCTTTTCCTAATAGAAAAGAGATGGATATATGAAAAAGCAGATTAGGGAAGAAAAGGGTGGGGCAACTGTACTTGTTCAGTGTGCCAAGCTACCTAGTGAGAAGTCAGTATACTTCAAATGTTTCCTATTCCTTAAGTTCATATAAAATTCATCCTTAAGAAAACTTTCAACAATCCAGCTACCAGGAAAACATACAAAATATATTTATATACATGTACATAAGGATTTGCAACCCCTCAAATTTTTATTCTGTTTTTAAACTGGCTCAACAAGCACTCAGCTTCCCTTTCCAGATCCAATGCTCATACATCCACAAAAACATCCATTTTTGGTCAGCATTTGAAGTTCCAGTAGAGCACAGCTTATCCACTGGGTAACTGAGAGATGCTGAGGCTCATTGTGGAATGACCCACCTCAGCTCAGCAGACCACCCTGCTGGGCAGAGCTGCTTCAGCCTGCAGCAACAATTAGGAGAGTTATTGCTTTCTGGTACATTCTATTTATTTTTGCCATTTTTTCAGCCATTTTGCAGCACTGCTCCCTTTTCTGTGTGTAGGCTGTCATATCTAAAAATACGCCCTGACATTTGGTGCCAAGGTGTTCAGTGGAGGCAACAACAAAGGCCTGATCTTTGCTTGGAAGTGCCTGGGTACTGCCCCTTCACAAATATTCACAAATATTTGGTTTTTACCAAAGAGGTTTAAAATAAGGGGTAACCAGAATCTAAGCATTTTTTAGACAGTGGAAGTGAGACAACAAAACAGTCATGGACTTAATCTACAGTCGTTAGCTTCCCTCAGCTATATCACAGCAAAGACAGAGGCCAGAACTTGTAATTTCCTCCTTACTGGAGATACAAAATACTGGAGATACAAAATAGTAATTTTATAACAATGTATAGAACTTATGTAGATACAGTATAAAATTAATTCAACAATAAAAAGTCAAAGAAGTCATTCCTGTGGATCATTCGAAGTCCACAAAGAGACAACATCAAGAAAATGAGAAATCAAATAAACCACTTCAATCTTTTCAAGCACAAACTGGAAGGAGAGGTCCTTTGGATCACCTTGCTTTGCTTAATCTCATTGTCTTTTATAGTGAGGAGGAAACCACAACTGGCTTTGGACACCAGGAGTATGAAGCACAAAGGGTAAGCCAAATTCATCAGCAAGCCACAAGCATGAGGCCCATGTTTTAAAAAAATCCTGAAGCAAACAAAGCAGGAAAGAGACCATCAGGAATGACTCTTCCATGAAATACCTTCAAGGGGTGAAGTCTGTGCCGTTGTTAAAATATGTATGAGCAACAGCTAGCAGCAAAGGGAGAAGACTTAGCACCCAACCATGCCATGAGAGGCAGCGCAAGCTGCATTAGGACATTGTTCCTCCTGCCCTGCAATGAGAATCAGCCTGAGAAAGGAGTATCAAAATTCAGCCTTGACTTCAAACAGTAACATGCTTTTCAAAGAACAGCATGTACCGGAGGCTGATAGGTAGCAAGGCTGACAGCTCATCATCCAGCATTTCTCCATTGTATGTGGGTTTCTTTTTTAATCACAGACTCCCTGCAGCATCACCTGCTGTGTGATGCTTTAAGGGTAATACTGAGATTCAAGAAGATTCTTAACCAATCGTTAATTGCTGGTCCGTGCTTTGTATGCTTGGAGGAACTGAGCTCAGCTACAACTAAGCTAAGGGTAACTTTCCCAATCAGTCACAGCCTAATGATTTTCCTCTAAAAATGCTATATATGGCTTGATGCTGCTAACGAGTGCCCTAGATCAATAGTTCTGGCAAGTGAAATTGCCTGTTTGGAAAGCAAGAGGCACCCAGGGTAGAGCTTTGGAGAAGAGGAGCTTTCTTTTTCCCCCTCACTGCCAATTTCTTTTGCTACTTTAACCTTTTTAACCCAAACCCAAGGCATTTATGAAGATCCGCATCAGCCACAAATTTAGTACAGGCCACGGTGTTCCAATTTTCATGATGTGCTGCATTCCCCAGCTCCAAAGCAGCCTTCTCTAAGAGGCACCAAAGCCATCTGTCATGCTCCCATTTTCATTTCAATAAAGCTGGAACTATTGTTTCCATTACTAGCATTTCCTGCAGAGGATAAAGTCTTGGTTGCTATTGTATGGATGCACAGTACCCATATACGAGGTCTCTTTTCTAGTAGAAAACTGGTGTAAAACAAGTTACTGTACCATTTGTGATGCCAGCACTGCACAGGGTAATTTTCACATCTGCACTAGGCCATCTAACATCAAGTTCTCTGAATGACCAGCAAAGCCACAGAGCCCCCAGACTGGAAGAAGTTAGGTATTTTATTTTCCATGTCTACTGAAAGAAGCAAAGGGCAGGTCTGTTCTCTGGCTGGATGCTGTTTCTGGGCTGCTAGGCCTAACATTGACTGCTCACACAAGCACAACAGCCTCTGAACTGCTGGAGAAAGCTCCTGAGCTAACTCAGGGGTGAGTCAGGCTGATGGAAGAACCCGAGGCCTGCAAAAGACCCAATCCCTAAATGCCAAAGCAGAAAGAGCTCTTCAACAGTTCAGTTTAAGGAAGTCCAGTGTAAAGCTGGTGTAGGGGAAGGCCTTACCTTTCAGAGGGCTACTTGGCCCATACGAATTCAAGCTCCAGCACGGTATCACTGAGCTGAAGCAAAGTACCCCCTCGAGCATCAGCCTTCCTGGATCCCACTTTATAGAATTTAATATTAATGGGGCTGTATCACACAGTTGCACTGAAGTGCCATTATCATTATTAAATGCCATCAGCCTTCACCTAATTTCCACCCGTTATTGACAGATATAATTCTCTGCTACTCTCAAAAAGGGAAGGGGCAGCCAGCTTCAGTAAAAACCCACATTGTTGCTTTTAACCTTCTAAGTCAGCACCGTGCTGAATTACAGGGGTTCTGCCGTGTTCAAGATGGACACATTGCACACAGTGCCACGCTTGGGAAAGCCAAGGGCCCAGATCTTTTCCAACAATCAGGAAATAAATCAAGTTGTACTTGCTTTTTCTACAGAAAATATTTATTTGCAAGAAATGAAAAGCATAACATACTTCACTACATACATATTTAGGCTACAAAAGCAGGTAGTCTGTTTTCTTGTAGAATCAGGCAGATGATTTAAAAAAGAAAAACATCAATTTCTTTCCACCCAGTGGACATGTTTGCAGTGTTAACAATCAGGTGGGACCGTATCCAGATGACAGCACTTGTACAAAAATAGAGGCCACTGAACACACAGACACAGACTTAAACAGACATGGCAAGTGAATAGAGATATCTGCAGTGAGAAGAGGCCCCAGTGAAGCTTACCAAGGAGTTTTAGAGGGTGTGCTTTTGCATTATTATCACTGTCCATGTCATCTTAGATAGTTTTTAAATGCTTGCACAAACCCATACTGCATTCACATGAACAGATCGAAAGGGAAAGATCAGCTTAAGTGCCTTAAGTCTGTCACAGTCACAGGGTGCTGTTTTGCATGGCCCAAGGCAACGGATTTAGCCCTGGATATGTTTCTCTTCAGAAGAGTAACACCAGGTAACTTACCCTTGAAAGGCCTAACAAATCCTGGAGTGGCCCTCTGAGAGCAAACTGCTTCCCCTCACTGGCATCTCTGTGCCCATGGGGTGGTCAGGGCAGTCGTGCTCCTGTGGAAGGGGGGATCTTTAGGTCCTCTCCCAGAACACCGGCTCAACAAATTGAGTTCCTTGAGCTATCAGCTCCCAGGGGGCACCTTTTAAGGCTAACTTACATCACTTAAAAGAAAAAAGATTCAAAGCCATAATTCTGCAGGAAAAAAATGATACCAGAATATATAATAAAGCCTAAAGTAATTATTTTTTTGTACCGAGCCAGAGCTGTCCTACAGAAAGGCCAGACAGTCTATGCACACACACAAAATGACATAGTGCAACAACATTCAGCCAACAATTAATTACAGCACGGTTGTCAGACAGCAATTCACCCAAGTTTTACAAGTGCTCAGTGATGTGGAATGGCCTGGACTTTCTGTTGTACCAAGCCAAATGTGCCCTGTGTGTTCAGGTAGATGCCTTTATTTAGTGACATTTATTACATTAAGGAAACAACACTGTGTTGTTGATTTCTTTTAATTATTCACCATGTACATGTGCACAGATACATTCATTCTTTCTAACTGTACAAACAAAGAAAGCAAGACGCTGTTACATCAGCACCACTGAATTAAAATCTGGTATGGCAAAGTCAGATATGAGCAGAGTTCTGTTACTACCTGCCTCTGCTTCCCCCTCTCCCTCTTCCACTCCCTTGATTATGGGCTACTAAAGTTAAAAAAAAGACTTTTACCCACTATTTGGAGGGGAAAGTGACATATAACATAAAGGTCAGATATGCATAAACAGGACTGCATAGTATTTAAAGAGCAAGGGGAATAGGAGTAAAGCTAAACCTAGAGGGGAACTAATGAAAGAGGCTATCATTGTGGATTTATGGAATGAAGAACTAGAAGGTTTCCCTGTGATGTCAGGTCCCCTCATCAGCCCTTTCCAACTTTCCCATGTTCAGTTCTCACCTATTGAGTTGTAGCTCTTGGAGAAAGAACATGGAGATTGATTTTAGGGTAGATAAGAGACTACTGCTAATAAAGTCCAAACTCCATTTCAGCATCACAAATTAGAGGTTCCTGCAAGATGCACTCTTTTATACACAGCAATTCCACTTATATACCTTGGTAAGCAGAAAAAGGCCTGATATGAAAATGACACCAAAAATAGCAATTTCCATCTCAATCTGGAGTCTGCAATGGATGCTGATCACCTAAGCCATGCAGTACTAACCAGGATCACACCCTCAACATCTCTCTGAATGTCCAATGTCATTTTATTGGCCATGAGAAAGCTACAATATGGATTGAATCCTTACATCTTATTTGTAAAGCCCTTACCTAACATGTAAGCCAATTCATTCATCTTTGCAACCCCAAAAGCTGTTAATCCTTTACACTATATAGTGCAAACCAGAAACACGTCATAGCACTACACTACTTATATAGGCCAGTATAACTTTGGTAGCTATGAAGTTCTAACCTATCAGTTCACCTTCAGAATACAAAATGTTCCCTTTTTAATTAGTCACTTGAGAAGGAAATATTTTAGTCATCAAGAGTATAAAAATACTCTGTATTCCTGTTCTTAACTGTGTGGGTTTTGTACAATGGCCTCTTGGCATTAGCTAGAATCTAGAGCCCAAATACTCAGTGGAAATCCCTCCCAACGTAGCAATTAGTATCATTCTTTTACTTGACCTACATTCCAAATGCGTCTAGACAGAACTTACCACTGATAGTTTGGGGGGATGGGAGTGGAGAGGTGGGTTGGTTTCTTTAGCTGGGAAAAAAATGGGTTTAGATTAATTTCTAGTCTATGTTGGAAAAATCAAGAATACATTGAGATACACTGTTACACAGAGGAAAAGGAAAAGAGGTCCCCAGCCAGTATAAATCAGACCTGCAGCCCCCAGGAGCAGTATGTCAGAAGTGTGCTGTGTTGTATCGGGTGGGATCTGACCTAAGAACCTCAGTTGAATCCATTACTCTGTGCTGCTGAAAAATATTGAATGGTACAGATAAAAGAAATGCAGCAAAGAACTATAAATAGCCTGAGGGGGGAAAAACCCAACATTATCTACACACTAGTAACAAGGTTAGAAACAAGCACATGCCCTGTGCTTGACACTTTTAAAATACATATATATATATATAAAATAATGCCCTACATTCATTCATAGCTTATCTCCCTAGAAGCAAAGACCCAGCTGCTCTAGACATGCTTTAAAGCTATAGGCCAAAAGGTAAGTTTACTATTGTGTATAAAATTGTGCTGACGAACTGCGTGTTACAGTTATATCACTCAAATCCTCGACTGCAAATGGAAATTAAGTAGCACAGAAAGCCTTTGCTTACCACATCCATATACACATTCTTCTACAGCACCAAGTCACTGATCACTGGAAAAAGCACACTGGCAGAAGGATAAGACCTCAAGTAAAAGAGCTGAGCTAATTAAAAGCACTTACACTGGCATCCTCCCTGAATACACTCCTTCTTTATGCCCTTAACACAGAGCACATAAGCTGCCACTCCACGTGGTCTGCAGTGCATCAACATTCACACTGGGGTCGGCATCCCTGGACCAGAGGCTGGCAGGGCAATGGCACTGTCCCACCTCCTCAGTGCCCCTGCTAGGTGCACAACAAACTATCTCCGGAGATAGTGAGGTCTTTGCTGCTCAACAGCCTGCCAGGAGGTGATGACAGGGGATTCCTTGGCCCCTGGTATCTAGCAGAGAAGCCTGTTCTATTTAAGGCCCCTGAAGAAAAACGATCACAAACATACCAAGTAAAGTAAAGGTTTTCCATTTTATAAAGTAGTAACATGTAATACAATAAATCCCCAAGCAATGTGTGTGCTAGGTCAAAAGATTCCCCCAAAGAGTACCTAAAAATAACTTAAAGGATTACACAAATTAAGATTATATAAACAGATTATCAAACAGTTGCAAGAAAATCATTATAGCCATACTGGCTTGGATGAGTTAGTACAGAGGCCTGACCCAGACTGTGAACATTTAAAATGCTCTGGATAAAAACATGACTATCTCCCAAACAGATCTGAACTAAAATGCCCAAATTAAGCAATAAAAAAAAAAAAAGGGCGAAGTTTTAAAGGTGGCAAGTGCAGTAGGTTTCAGAGAGGAGGGGCTGTTTTGGTTGTGCAAAATCATCTGTCCTTTAAGTATTGAGAAGTAATTCCATTTTGGTTTTAACACAGTGAAATCAGCTGTGTCTGCAATGGGAGTTCATCCATTTAGCTGGTCATGAGCACGAGCTCAGGCAGAGTGGCCTCCTGCTTATGTACAGTGCAGACTGCAAGACTAATAAATGGTGTTAGGTTTCATAGCCTGGGACCTCTTTTGCAGAACCACTAAGTTGCCTCAGAGGTGGCAAACCATGGGTGCTCTGGGGGAAAAAAAAAAGACCGTTTAAGGAATTTTCTAAACTATGACCTTGCCCACCTACACTAACCAGCTACAGGGTAATGGAAGGGTCAGTCCCAGCCTTCTCCTGTCACTTTGCTGACCTCAAGTGGCTGAGCAATGCAGCCATCCCTTGTGGCATCCACCAGTGGTCACTGTTTATGTGAAGCCTTAAACAGTTTAAAAAAAAAAACCCACAAGAAAGTTGTTGATGGATAACTGGAATCATTCAGAGGACCCAGCAGGATCACTGTGAAGGAAAACAGACTTTATGGCAGAGACTGAACCATGCCAAGAAGAGAACATTTGCAACATAGACTACAACAGCATTCTCCTCTCATTGTCACCTCAGGTAAAATAATAAACAGGCACTTGCATAGAAGAATAGGGCATTACCTAGAAAGCACATCTGTACACCAAAACTCAATACTAGTTCATGGAGTCAGGCAGGTGTTTCACTGTCACTACTATGAAACACCTTCTCAAAATGGTAGAGTGAAGACTGATCCACAGTTCTCTGTAATTCACCAAATTCTTTCTGTTCATTTCACTGAGTTTTGAGTCAGGCCTGAAGGTGGCAAATAGAATGCCAAAGGAAGAAAGTCTAAGGAGAACGAAGAACAAGAAAGGAGCTGGTGTGATAGCTGCTGTAATAAAATACAAATCCAATATTTTACAAAATAGAATACTTGCAGGAAATATCTACTGTACATAGTAAAAAATTACTTGTAAGGCTAGGTTAGTTTTTCCCTTATTTATCACTAGGAAAAAATAAAAGAAAAAAGAGCTTCAAATTATTTTTTTTTTATTAACTTCTTCTGGTAAACTGTAAAATAGCTATGCTAGCCTGCTGAATTAGAACTTTCATATTAATGGAAATTAATATGAATCCATCTCAATGGAGCCTGAATGCCCTTCTCCAGGAATCAGATAAAACCCTGCTCAAATCCTGGGGTAAGTTCAACTATGCCACTGCAAGGACAAACTGCAAGAAACACAGCTCTGGCAAAGGCATGACCAGAGTACTGAGAGAGAGGACACTTAAAAGACAACAATGACATGGGATAAGAAGGAAACAAACAGGGAGAAGAGCACTAGACCAGGATCAGACCTGAATACTGCCCTTGGCTTTTCCACTGAACTTGGGCCAGTCACTTCACCTCCTATGTGCTTATCTCATCCCTCTTTTGACAGGTCTCCTGCCTACATAATCAACTCCTCAGGCCAGAGGTTGCCTTGCCATACAGTTAATACAGTATCTACCATCTGTAGACTTGAACTGTGCCTAGCTGGAGCTACCTGTACCCCTATCTTTTTAACCAAGCAATTGGTCTAAGATCACATCTCTGGAAAAGAAGTCAAGAGGAAAAGAAGACTTCATTTTAGGACAATCCAAGTTTAAGGGGAGGGAACAGGTGTTCATTGACATTTGTGTGTTTGATTTTAGAGTTTGTTCAGATCACTTGCAGGGTTAGGGAAGCTCAATTCTCTTCATTGCAACTGGCTGAACAAAGTTTTGCAAAGCTAATAAATACTATTTACAACAGTAACAGGAAGATGGCAAAGAAACTAAAACACAAGACAATGTGAGACTGGGTCTACATAAGAACGTATCAATGCATCTAGAAGCCAACAGATTAAATCCATATGGTCCTCTCAGTAGGCACTTCTGGTTTAAACTTTACACTGATTTAGTTTGTTGGGAAGGAACTGATATAAGCTAAATAGATTGGCCTTAAGCAGACTAAACGGCATCCATCTAAAACACTGCAAAAATTTAACAAAACCTGCTTTCTAAACAGATTTAAACTAGTGTAGTTCTCCCATACAAAGTGTGACAAGACAGTGACTGATCTTTACTTATTTTCTCACGAGTGGAAGCAGGGAAGCCTAGAAGGACTGCTTTCAACACATAGAGAAACCTACCCCACTAAATGATAAAGAGGCTGGAGGGGAGAAGAGAAAGAGCTAAGGGAGGACAACTCAGCAGTATCATGGCCCACTCCTCTCCTGCCTGTGCTCAGCAGTCTCAGGGCCCTTTCTTGTCCCATCAGAAGCAGGCTACACACATGCTTCCCAATCCCCCAGAAAGGCTCAAGTGCTGTAGACCAGTAGGCACAGAGCTGTGATTAGGTTCTAAGCATCATCATGCTGCATCTCCTCTCTCTGTCAATTACTTTCTCCCAAGAAAACTTATCACCCACATGCTCCCATTGGTTTTGCATATTTCACTCTTCTACAGAATGCCTTTGTGTTCAGATCAGGCTGTGTGCATGTACACACACACCCCCACCAGTCACTGGCACACTGCTGACATCATCTGCCATCGTAATTCAATCCTGCCCTTGCAGTATTAGACAGGAAAGGAATAAAAGCAAAGACAGGGACTGTGTGCAAAGTGAGGAAGGGAGTTACAAAGACAAGAGATCCCATCTGTAGTCACAGCCTCACCATTCAATGCAGAAGTTGAACTCCCTCTCTCTTTTGTACTTTGGTTCATTAAGGATGACAAGTCAGGGGAACTTTGGTTGAAAATATGTGGGGAAAGAGGGAACTCAAGAAAAAAAGCCATTTTTATTTTTTAAGAGGTGGCATTGACTCTTCTATCTATTTCAATTATCTTCAGTGTTTCATTTCCTTCTAGTTCGGAGTTGACTCTGTAGGGAACAAAAAAACCAAAACAACAAAGGTTAATTTTAACAGCCATTTTTAAAAGTGCATATTCTGCTCGAATTGGCTCATGCTAAAAAGGCACTCAGTATTCACCACATACTTGTCAGTTAGAGTCTGTTAAGACACTGAATTAGTCACCTCTTTGGCTCTAGGCATAACTTAGACACAAGTGCCCAGAAGACATGCTTGGGGTGATTATGGCTCATCCCAGCCCTCAGAATAGCATGCTCCCAAACAAAATCCCTCTCTCCACTGTTTGGTGTGCTTGCTACTGCTTGTTAGCAGAGACTGAGGCCTAGGCCAACAGGACAGTGCCAGGACAAGAAAAGGTGCACAAAAATATGGTACTTAAATATGGTACACATAGTTAAGCCAGTGAATCCCTCTCTTTTCAGAGGCCCAAAAAACTTATAAGCTAAAAATAAAAAAAAAAAATGAAGGAACTCAGTGTAGGAAGTTAAGCAGTCAGATAATTTTGCATGTTAGTCTCTTAAGACTGAGTCCTGCAAACTTTCCACAGTAATGCTTTAGTAAGATCACTCCTGTGAGAAGCTCCAGCTCTTCACACTCTAACCTCATAGAAAGCCCAATGAGTCACAACTTCACACTTCCATGCAACTGGTAAAAGCTTATTCCTTCAGGAGACGCACAAGTAAGTGCTCAAAGAAGTGGGATGGCAGAACTAACAGGGTCACAGGGTTTAGGTTTCTGGCAGAAGTACTGAGTTCAGTAGCTGTATTATGACAATACTGTTGCAAGCACTTCTTTTGAGGAACAATGACTTTGCCTATAGGTTCTCCAAATAAAAACCAAACCCTCACTTCATGGTTTTACGATGCCCAGCATTGCTGAGCCGCCAGTCTTACTTCTGGCTTTCAGGAACAAACAACAGTGACACAGAACACCCGTATGACAAGCAGCCCACCCTGCGCTCACCTGTGCTGCTGCAGGCCCAGCAGCACTGATTTCTCTAGCCTTGTCTCGTTGGCTATTGTGAACTGCATGATATCATCCTGCTGTGGCCCTGACACAGCTTCCAGGGACAGCGTCGTGTACTTGGAGGTGTCTGTTTGCCTGTCACTGCGATCTGCAAAGGAGACCGGGCTGGATGACTCCTCCAGTTGGTGAGGCTCTTCATAAATCAGCAGACTCCTTGACCTCACTGCACACAAAGAGAGAAGGCAAAAAGACATGAGAAACAGGCAGATCAGAGAACGGCCCTGGTTATTTCAGGAAATGGAAACTGTCAGAGCAGAGCTAAAGCTGCGAAGGTCTTTTCTTTTCCTAGTGATTAACTGGCAATTTGATAATTGCCAGAAATCGAATGAAGAAAGAAAATGAAGAAAGAAACCACAGGAATGGTCCAGGTAGGGATCAAAAAGCTCTAAATTATTCACAAAACAAGAGCAGAATTAATAATCACTCTGATAATATACTGGTTCATCATGGGTATGTAATACTAACAGTTACCCACTCAGTCCTTGGACTATCTTTCCTTTTTGGCAAAGGAAACACCAACTGGTATCAGTTGTGTATTTTAACAGTATGAACATTTCCTACTAAGTAGAAACCCTGCTATCTTTCACAGACCACTAGCTTTAGTTCCATACTCAGAGGCAAAAATTCTTTAAACAGAAGTACCAAGCAGGCTAGTGGGGAAAAGGCTTTGCCCATGTTTATTAAGTCTGCTGCCATCAGCAAGTTTACCAAGCTATCCTTTTTTGAAAAACACGGGTATGTACAAAAAAAAAGGCCAGTCAAGAAGCAGAAAAGCAAGAGGTGTTTGAGAATGGGGTTAGGAATGGGGGTGGAAAACAAGTGCTGAAGTACAATCAAGCAAGGAGCAAGACTGGAATCATGTCACTTACCAATGGAATCTGTGTAGGACTCTGGTGAGGAATGCTGCCTGGGCAACACCATCTTTGTAGCAGAAGGATATGGCCCATAGCTCTGAGAGAAGCTGCCAAAAACTACTGCAAAGCACAGCACCACCATCTGGCAAAGGGAAGATGCAGAAGAGATAAGTGCATAGCTCTCTGTGTGTGCACATCAGAACTGGTACTTTATCAAAACAAACCATTTGAGGTCATTTTCATCACTACATAAAGTGTCTCCTAGCAAATGCACATATACAGTAACAATTCAGTGTTTTAAAGGGCACATTTCAAAGCTGGAGTTCATTTTCAATGTCTGCCACCATTCTGACCAGTTGCTTTATTTACTCACAAAGTTGAAAAGCAGATAAAGCTGTCATGTGTGTTGTACAGATACTGTCAAGAATTTCCCAGCAAGTTATTTCTGCTGCTGGCCCCAGTGTTGCTTCAAAATGACAGCAAGGCTAGTAGATTAGGAAAACATCTTAGGCCTTGTAAATAATTTCCATCAATTTATAGCACTTTAGGTATAAAGGAAACTTGCTAGCTGAGTGTAAGGAGGTAAAAGGGAAATATTTCATTCTACTCATTTTCTTATCTTGACTACTGTTACTGAAATAGGAGAGATTTACAGCTTCAGTCATATTTTGATTTGGTTGAGCAAATTTATTTTTAGTGGTATCAAAAGAACTGAGCATCGAAAGTCACCCTCGTTTTCATTTTACAATCCCAGACACTATTTCCCACACACAATGCTGCAGTAACTAATAAAGTGGGTCACTCAGAGGAGCAGTGATCCTTCCTGCATCACCACATCACCCAACAAAAAGCCCAGGCCCAGTCTCCTCCAGAATTTAGTGCCTTCCCACAATTACTAATCCTCATCAGTCAGAAGTCTCACCTACCTCAAAATTACTTGTCAAGTCATGAAAAGGAGCTTCCCAAGCTGCGAATTTGCAACTGAGAGGCTTTGAAGAACAAGAGATGTGCCTTTGAGCAGTGGAAAGAGATTCTCATTCCCTTACAATTCCCAGCACTAGGGACACTCACCATAAGACAGGTCCCTGTCTGTGTGCTAGCTGTCTTACATGAACGGGACACTTTGCCAGCAACCATGGCTTGGAGTCTCTGCAACTGCTGCAGAAGTGTTCTGGAAAAGAAAGACAACAGACAAGCATCACACACACTGACCTTCTTGTTGGTTAAACAGCTTTTTGTTTCAAATTCCACACCCGGCAATAATACAGCATTTATGATAAGGTGGAGATAATTAAAGTCATCTCCTTGAAGTTACTAGCAAGGAATGGTTTTAATTTTACAAACTTTTTACATGTATTAATGCTTTTTTTCAAAAAGATCTTTTGCTTTTCCCTCAACTGATGTCCCTGGGAAATTACTTCTTTAGTTATTAAGTAATTTAGTAAGCATATTAACAACTGAAACTGCTCTCCACAAAAGTGACCAGATGCATATACAACCTGACTCTGTGTCATGAATTCAGGAGGAGTTTTGCCATTATTTTTAAAGATGCAGAAGTGAATTTATAAGTGCTCTACTTGGTGATTGAGGTACCTCCTTTTTCCAAAAAACCTGTTCAGTGGTTTGGACCACAAGCTAGATCATTTTTAAAGAAAAGGTCTTAAAGGCAGATATAGGCACAGACTTAATTTCTCAAATTCATTTTTTAAATAAAACATTTTATTGCAATTTGCTAAATCCTCCAGAAGTTGACAAAAAGTGCAGATGCTTCAAGTGGCTGCTCCAACTGTCTTTCAGAGGCCTCAACCCCAATGACAATTCTCTTGTGGCTGGAGTTAACAGTCCCAGACCAGCAGGATATTCTTCTGTCTTTCTGGCTGATTTTTCTCATGCCGTAGCATCAGTTACTACAGTCAGAATACTAGTCATTTAAAGGGGAAATGATCTCAAAGCATGATTTGATTCAGGGTTTTCACAGCAGTTTTCACTGAAGGGTTTTAACAGACAAGGAGAAAAGCAAATGCCTGTCCTTGACACAAATATAGTACAATTTTGTATCAAGATGTTAAATTTACTGTTTGTTTCCAACTTTACTTTTCACTTCTCCTTTTATGTCTCACAATCTGTTGTGGAGGATACCCCAACAAAACTCCAGGCAACAGTTTTGGAGGCTGTGATGTCAAGAGCTAAAGCAAGAGGCGAGGTCAGGATGTCAGAGAAAATAGAAGGATTATTTTAAGACCAAACTGTCTAAAAGCTAATTGTAGGACAGACCCAGAGGTGCCTTCACAGCTCAATATACACTGGTCTGCCTATTATCATAGATTTTTTTTAATCATCAATGCTCATTGCTAATTAGGGTTTAATGAATTCAAGGACTTCAGGAATACATTCTGAAATGAGCACAAGGCATTCTCACAGCACAGATTTATCTGGGCCAGCAGATCCTTCTCAACTTATTAAGGAAGGATGTCTTGCATGCTTTTGAAAGCATGGCTTATTCTGCAACTCTTTAAAAAAAATAAAACCCCCTTATTCACTATTAGAGAGACCACAGGCAAATTAAGAGATATAAAGAGTGTCCATCACATAAATGACACCATCCTAATTTCCTGCTCCTTTTGGCATCTCTCCCCAGTTCCTCCTCACATCCACTGCATGGCAGAGGGTTCACAAAGACTCGTGTACATAGTATACATCATTTTCCGGCACAGAACATGCTGCATTCTCTATTCCTACCATGTGCCACCAGCTATGTTATACAGCAGTGCCTTTTTAACCCTGAAATTCCTGTGCTATTATAGAAGACTAAATCTTTCCCTCATTTCAGGCTCAAACCACTGGGCTCCATACAGAACAGCTCTGAGGAATGAGGAGGAAGGAGCTCTCCTCCTCCTCAGCTCGGGGGCTGGCAGCAGCAACAGCAGGCTTGAAATGCTGATCGTTCTGGCAACTTTTTGTGGAGGTGTCAGTGAGAAAACAGCTAATGGCTGGTGAGGAAATCAACAGAGAAGAGGCAATTCTCCTCATTTTGCTCATCTCTGCCTTTTTGTGTTCAATTTAAAAAACCCGTTGGGCAGAGTGGGCCCAGAGAGCTGATTGCAAAACAGTTTCTTTTTGGAAAGCATAATTAGGCAGGTATTCTGAGGTCTCCTATACACAGAGGAAGATTCATCCCCCACCTTATTTATCAACTACCTTCACACAAAATGTCTTTCTTCCCCAAGACATTTATCTGTTTGAGCAGAGTTACTGTCTTCTTCTCAACACACAGGATTCAGTGTTTGGAGCTGGCAAGATACAGAACTACAAGTAAGAACTGAGGCAAGAGCGAGAAACAAGTTTGATCAGAGATTATACCAGTTTATCCTGCCACTGGCAAGATGGAGCACTCCTGGTGCTTTTATTCTCTATTTGAATCTGGAATGGTTGAAATCTGGATTCCGAGGTCAAAAGATTCCCATGCAAAATCTTTTTACTGGACAACTGCAGGAATCATCTGGACCAAGAGAGGGCAAAGGAGCAGAACAGGGATTTACTCTAAACCAAACAGAAGCAGAAAGGCCTCGAATGCTTTTAGTGGAACACACTGCCTATGGTTAAGTCCTACCAGGAAAAAATGCAAACCCAAGGCAGTGTGTTAAGGGGGTTTGCACCCACAGGGATTATTTTCATTGTGTCTGACACATTTCCCAGGGATATTCAATTAGAAGGTCACCTCCGTAGGAGGTGTGAGAGTGCTTTCACACTTTTCTCTGCCAATGGAAGCACCTCATAGGAAAGCTGTAAAGTGACTGAAGACTCCTGCTCTTCCTTCCACGCACTGCCAGCAAATTCACTCTGCCTGTGATGGCTTGTTTTTCTGTGCATATTCACATATATTCATCTTCAGAAATGGCCCTTTCACTACCAAAGTAAGGAACACATCAAGGTTTTCCCTCTGCTTCCAGTGACACTTTGATTAAGGAGAGAAAATTTGTCATTCCAAAACTTAGCCACACTGGAGGCTTCCTCAATTCAATACTGATCCAAACAACAACAACAAAAGACATTTTCTAGGGGACACCAAACACTTTATTTTAATCAAAAGTTTTCAGAGAATTGTTCCTACTTCGTGAGTAAAAAAACCTAATTCTGAAAAGGAAAGAAAAAAATTATTCTAAAAGTCTTCTAACTCTACACAGAGATTCCTGTTAGCAGGAAAGAGGACAAATCCCAAAGTAAGGTTTTCACTAAAAGACCATTTAAACCCACAATCTTTCCTCATTTGAATTACAAGGAAAAGAGCATGAGAAATGCTCATGAGAAATGGAAGAACATCTCATTCATATTTTTAAAGCCATTGCCTTTAAGGTGTCTGTCAGAGTGCAAAACTACACAGCTGGCTAGTGTTACTCCATGGAAGCAACTCTAGGAGCTACTTGCATGCATTGTCCATGTGTGGCACTCTCAACCACATAAGCACTGGATCCTATGTCTAACATTTCTCCAGGAAATCAATATATTTACAAATATAGACTCAACAGAAATGAGAAGCAAAAGTACTTCTCGACACGTTATACACAGCACCAGATGTTTCAATAGTGTCTTTAAGCCCAAACAGCCACAGCTCCCAGCTAGGCAATGCTTGTGTCAGAGACTGTATTCAACCCTTTGGATCACTGGCAGTTTCTGCCTTTGGTCTTGGAGCCAAAATGTGAGTGGATCGAGCCTTCTTCGTGACTGGGACAACTCAGTTCAATTCTAGATGCCAGCTACAGGCCACAACAGATATGTAATAATGTACTTTCTTACTTCTGAAAAACTCCCTAGAAAGGAACTTGGATGGGTTTCTTTTAAGGGATTGAGTCACATAAATTAGGAGAGGTAACATATGCTAGTGTTCTAATACTAAACCTGACAAAAATGCTGCACTCACCCACTCAGAGTAATGAGAATTAAAAACTCTCCTTTATCTTGATCCCCAGGCTCCTGCCTTGCCTTTTAGGATGTGTTAATGCTAAGGGAGATGTTCCTGGATGCAATTTTTTTGACCACAGTTGCACCTTTCACTTTACATATTTTCCAATCCAGAAGTTCAGGCTAAGGCTGGCTTTCATGGAAGATTCTTCTAAATTTTTTTCATGAGAATAATGAAGGAACATTTTTTAGCAGAAAAAAATTCTAATGTTTCTATGGTTTGGAGCCAGATTTTGAAATGCAAGCAGGGTTTCCCTGAAGTCCTAGGTATTTATCTATGCAAATGTGTTCTATATATAGAATAACATGCTGTAAAAAACTGATTGCACATACTGAAAGGCAACTGCTGTTCAATAGTTGTATGTTTTGGAAATTGCCCTTCAGTTCCTCTCAAAACCAGTCAGACTATACAAACATGATACTGACTGACAGCACATACACGTTTGTGAACTTTTAGATAAGCAGCTATAGCCCAGTTTTCCAACAAGGTAAAAATCCAACTTTGTCTTCATCTACACTTGAATGCATGAACATTTTGACATGTAATCAACAGCTCTTATTTTCTTGTTATCTTTCTTCCACTTTTACAATTTTTCACAACAAAAGAACAGCTCTAATGTTTGTAGACCTACTTTTAGTTAATGAAATGTTCAGTAATGTCTTCATTTTTTACTGCAGTGAACACCCAAATTTACAGCTACAGTCAGCTACTGCTCTGCTTTTGGGCATATTAAATAAGACACATGTGTGCATGACTGTGCTAGGTATTTGAGAAATGAAGTCCTAAACGTATAAATTTGGGCATTGGACAAAACAAAGTGACACTGCATAATTTTGACCACTACTGCTCTGAACTCTGATTTCCAACTGTACATAGGAGATAAGAAGTACCAGCTATAGGATGCTGTGAAGACAAGTTCTGAAACATGTGAACAGTTTCTGCATGTCATGCCAAATACTGTACAAATACTAATGAGGAAACCAGGTACTTTGAGTTCACTGTAGAATGTGGATAATGCACATTAAACAAGGGTCTGGAACCATTCTCTGAATGAGATAGTTGCACAATCATAGAGTAAATAAGAAAAGTGGCTCTTTGTGGTTAAGGTGAAAAACTCCATAATATGGCATGTTACAAAACTGAGGCTTGATGAAAGCAGGCGCTTCTACAAATTTCTCAGTACTTCAATTTGAAGCCTTAGCAGATTTTAGACACAGTTGGTATCTAAATAGCCAAAACAGCATTGCCATAAATTACAAGAATTTCTGTGCAGAGGGAAGAACATCTGCTTCTCTGCAAGAGATTACAGATCAATACCCATGTTACTGCAGAGAGAAGGAAACAATGCAAATCATCCCACATTACCAAAGTATTTGGAGATAATATCACTTACCTAAACATTTTTAGAGCATTTGGCAAGAAATAATTAAGATAATCAAATAATAGAGAAGATGCTAAAGGTTCTTTCTAAAAGGATGGACAATACCAACAAAGCTGTTCTCATGAATGCATCCTCAACAACTCAGGTAAACAACTGGCCAAATTTACCTAAACTGGGGAGAACAGCTCTAGGCTTGACAACATGCTGTCCCCAAGTGGATAATCTACAGCTGCACCCTTCCTTAGAGAAGCTGGCTTCAGCACCTCCTGGGACAGATCCTGGGAGAGAGGTCCCTACTCCACACCTAAAGAAAAATTCCTGATTCTTTAATGTAAAACTCTGGAGGACTATACAAGAGACACACCAACAGCTTTGCTCTCTTCAAACAAGCAGCAGATGTCTTTATGCATGAGCAGTGTGTGGGAGACACTCTCCAGCAAGTTACAGTGCTACATGGTCTGGCTCCATGAAATCAGAGATTGGATCCAAAGACTAGAAACAACACATGCCACTCAATTAGCAATGCACTGGCTGCCAGATAAGCTCTAGGGCCATTTTCCATGATCGTCCCACACTACAGTGTCACCATCATGTTCAGTGGTAATATTCAACCATCACTAGAAATGCCTCTAACTGGAAGGTGTTAAGAGTGGGCTTATCTAGTACCTACTCATTCTAATTTCCCACACTGAGCATAAGCCAGGACTGACACTGCACTCCTAGCTAACATCTGATTAAAAGATCAGCTATTCAACACTTTCCTTTGAGAAGGCCACCACTGAGTCACTCATTTCTTCAGAAATGAAGAAGCAAGAAGGTGATTTTCCCTTTGAAATGAAGGAAACTCTGGGGTGTGAGATAGTTAGAAGGGTGCACAATAACTGCAATGACATCTAGTAGCACAGAAGGAACTAATAATGACTCTTAGCAGTGGCACCATAATTTTTGGAAGAGCCAAGGTCTCCTGGCAAAATTTCACTAAAATAAAGACAATTGGGATAGTTGCACTGTAGTTTTTTGTTTGAGTCTCTAATTAGGTTCTTTATAGCTCTTCTGTTGGGCAGTGGAGGAACTCAAAGAAGAGTGCTAAAAGGTTCCCCAAGCACACCACGGGCTAGGGAGAGTTTAAGACATAACATCAAAGCCTCCATGCTTTACATCCAACAGCACTCACAATAACTGGCCTTCCTTGTCTTTCTCTGGCATTAACCCCATCAGATACAGCTACTCTTCACATTTCAACTGATCTCTTAAACTCCAGATTTTCAATCTTC
This sequence comes from Calyptomena viridis, assembly GCA_013390005.1. Lineage (NCBI taxonomy): Eukaryota > Metazoa > Chordata > Aves > Passeriformes > Eurylaimidae > Calyptomena > Calyptomena viridis. The sequence continues at coordinate 508,405 of WEIV01001356.1, read as the reverse complement.
ACTGTAATATCATGCAACAGTTTTGTTTGTTTCTCTTCACATCTTACCTGTTAGTGTTCTCCAGGACTTCAGCCTTCTTACGCAGCTCACTGTTTTCATTTGAACAGGTCTCAACTCTGGAGACAGCACAATGAAAGAGGAACGTAAAAAAATCAGTCATTTATTAAAGTGACTGTAACACAAGTCAGACTTGCTTTCACAGAGAGCTCTAAGATCTGCCCTACATTTAACAAAATGTTACATCAATGAACTTTAGTAATAATTTTCAATCACACTTCATAGCATGAAACACATTGCAAAAGATACTACTAGCTACCTGCTTATAGTGCTCAACTACATCCCACTAGGTGCAGCTCATTCAGGATGGGCTGTAACTACTTTTTGCCTCTCGAAATAGCACAGCAAAGATCCTGCTCAGACTTTCTCTGTGCATTGGCCCATAGGACAGATACTTTAAAAGTCATAGAACAGATTATACCCACGTTGTTAGCAAGTATTTTGTGCAAAGCCACCCAGCAATCTGGCAAATGCCATGCTTCTTAAATCAGATCCTCAAATTTCAAGTTTACGAGGGTTAATAATCTAGGAGACTAAAGACACTGCTCAACACTGTCCCAAGACAGTACTCATTTCCACACTGTCCCTGGAAATCCCCTAAACTCGAGGAGATTGAAAACACATGACTCCGAAAGATACAAATATGACCATTCTCAATAGCTCCAAGAAGAAAAAAGGTAAAGGGAAATAGCTTTGATATCTGCACACATGGGATGGAATTTCACAAGACAAACTCTGAGGAAGTGAGACAAAAAAAAATGGAAGTTACATCAAGGATATCACCAAAGATGGTACAAGGGTTTTAACAGTACCATCTGGTGAATTGCATAAGAGCAATACTAGAATATCATCTCTTGGAAGAAAGATTAATTTGGAATATAAATAACTGGGGGTTTGGCTCTGCTCGATAAGGGAAGTTGATGGGTCACATGCTATTTCCCTGAGTCCTGCTTGTTTTCCCAGGCAGTCCTGACTCACCCACTTCCTATTTCTGTTTTTATCTGCACTAGAACACAGAATGTACTCACTCTGAATCCACCTTTCCCTGGACAATGCCTATCCACTAGATCAACGCAGTTGCATGAGGTGAAGGCCAATAGCAGCTGGGTCTTGCCTTCTTTAAGGTGTAAAGTGGTTGCTGGCACAGTAGTCATGTGCTGCAGGCAGGCACAGCTCTGACCCTGGACAAGCAGCAGCCAAGAGCAGGGCCTTTTCTCAGTCACAGCCACGAGATGGCAGCTGGCACTCTGTGCACAGAACCATTCCAGCATCCACAGCTGGATCCCTTCCCAGTCCCACAAGTAGTGCTATTGGCCTGCTTGAAACAGGAAGGAGGCTGGCTTACTTTTTTTCCAGACTGTCCATGTATTCTTTCTTTTTTCGTCTACTTTCTTGAGCAGAGATCTAAGGAAAAAGGAAGAAAACCAACAAATATTTGCATAGAAAAAAAAGCATCAGAAATTAATTAACAAACCAGTAAAAGGCCTCGAAGTTATTAGATTCAAGCCTCCATGTTCTCACTTCCATTCCTGGAAAGCAAAGCACTGACTTGATTTGTTTCCACATTCTGAAGATCATTCCCTGTTAACCCTAAAAAAGTAAATCAGATTCATCTGGAAAAAATATCCCAGGACAAAAACTAAAAGATGATCCCAGGACAATGTTCTACATCTGGGAGAGGAAAAGCCCATGAATGCATCAGAAAGCAGCTCTGCAGACAAAGACTTGGGGTCCCGATGAACTAATCAAACATAAGTCAGCAATGTGCCCCTGTACCAACACTGGCCAACCAAATCTGGGTGTACGTTAATGAGATTGTAGGTCGCAGGTCGAGAAAAGTTGTTCTTCCCCTCTGTTCAGTGTCTGCAAGACCACAGCTGAGTACACCCTACAGTTTGTGGCTCAGAAATAAATAGTTTGGATGTAGAGAAGCAAGCCCAGAGGCACACCACTGCTATAATAAGCATGCTGGAGCACGTGACATTTCAGGAAAGGCAAATAAAGCTGGGTTTGTTCAGACTGAAGAAGAGGAGGCTAAGGAGGGAATCCTATTGCTGTCTTCAACTATCTCATGTAGCAACGGTGTTGTCAGACTCTTCTCAGAGGTGCACAGCAAACTGGCAAGAGGCAGCAAACACAAGCTCCAGCAAAGGAAATTCCAATTACAATTAGGGATTCTAATTTATTAGTTTTTACCACAAAAGTGGCACAATATGGGAACACATTACCCACAGATGCTGGGGACTCCTCACACTTTGAGGCAGTAAAACGTGACTTGACAAGTCCCTGAGCAACTTACTCCAAGCTGACCCAGCCTTCCAAGCCAGACGTTGGACCAAAGGACCTCCAGAGATCCCCTACAATATAAATGATTCTGTTACTATGAAAGTGGTATATAAAATGCACAAGATCACTTCCAAAATTTTGGAAAAATACATGGCAAGACCAAATTCCAATTCAGTGTGGTCAAATTTACACCTCTATCTGCAAAACCAGTAACAGAATATAGTAACATTAAAAGATGTAGTAAAATCCTCTAGAACAAGTGAGCTGGATGCATCTTAAAAAAAAAAAAAATTGCCTTCTTCCCTTCTTCCCTATCACTAGGCTCCTTCTTCATCTCGGAACAAAAAAAAAGAAAAACCAAAACGCAACAACTTGTAGGGCATTTGACAGCCTTGGTATCAACCATCCATTTACAGGTCATTGAATTCAGTGATCAAAAGGCTAGTGCACTGAAATACACAGTCATATTTTAAAACAGGAAACAGAAAAGAAAACCTTCATCACCATGAAAAGAATACAGAGGTCTTTGCCTACCATAAGGGTAGGATTGTACTGTTTTTTAAATGGAGCCAAGCCACAGCAACTTGATACCCCACCTGCTAAATACTCTATCGTTAATGGTTTCAGGTAAGAACCTAGACTGAGGCACATTGTCACAGTGACAGACAATTTGATAGATTTGTTTAGGAACAAAGAAAAGCACTTTATTAAAAGACAATTTATAGCATTCACAGACCATTCCTGCAGAATTCTGCAGCATTTTTTAAAATGAAGGACAAGTAGGAATTACCCAGCAAAGGTAACTAACGCTTACCTTGTTTTTTATTTTCCTGCGGATTTTCTTTAGCACTTTCTCCTCTGCTTTTGTCAGGGGCAGTTTGGTAGGGATTGGGTAGCCCTCTGCTATCAGCGTCCTCTTCTCCTCCTCTGTCAGGATGAGTGGGCCAGTCCCCTGTAATTTCTTCAAGGGTTATAAAAATGAAATAACATGTAACTGCACACAGTCCTAGAAAAAAAGGTTGTTAGGGAAGACAAGCAGCAGCTCTCCCACTTCAGAGAGGACTATGCCTACTAATGGCCTCTTGCCATTGTGAATGTGTGGAAGACCTTTCAGATAACTTCCATTCAGGGACCAAACCTTTGGGACAGGATTCCCCCAAAACAGTTGTTTCTTGGCTCAGCTCTGTACACACTGAGGCCAACAGTAAAACCCTCCTGGCTCAAACAGGGAAAGAGACAAATGAGAACCACTACTGAAAATCCCTCCCTAAGGATAACCACTTGCTTTTAACATGACAAGAGGACAGATGTAGATCTACCAGAGACAGGTTAACCCAGCAGGGCTGGATCCTAAGGCAAAACACAATCCATGGTGGGATAAACCTAATAACACTCTGTGAACTCTGGGTCAGCTTAGAGGAGAGGCACATGCTGTTCTCTGTGGGAACAGAACAGACCAGTGAGCAAGAATTACTGGATCTGCAGTTCTGACCAGAGACAAATTCAACTAAAGAACAGTAGAAAGTTAGCAAATCCATGTCAAAACCAGCAATTAAAAAAAAAAAAAAGAAAAAAAGAAAAACAGAGACACACAGACAGATGCTGGAGAAAGCCAGCCCAACTTACATGTGGTGCAGTCAGGAGAGGGGAATTGGACAGCACTGAAGTCGTGCGTGATGCAACTTTAGCCGCGGCTTGGAGCTGGATTGGACTTGAAGGAGGGAGTGATCTAGATGGGCTCTGCCCTCCTTCAGAGTCACTGCCATGGCTGCTGGGAGGGGTTGGAGGCAAATGCAGGGGATCCACTGCTAAATGGCAAAAGAGACATAACACAAGGTTTTGAGGTGCTAATTTAAATTGCCTCTAGAGCCACCACCACCCACCTTCCAAGACTAGGAATGTCTGCTAAAAAAATGGATCAAGTAAAAGTGGCAACTTGGAAGATGTTTGGAGCGTGCAGGTCTCCAAAGGAGGAATGAAACCCAGCAGCTATCTTTAGGTTTGACAGACAAAACAAGGCTCCATGCATATGCTCCAGTCACTTCTACCTACACTTCAGCTTCTTCTTCAAATGCTTTGAGGTTTAAGGATAACCTAAAGTACAAGTTCTCTGTTCCTGGGAAACCACATTAACAGAGGGGCTCTGAGCCAGCATACTTTCTCTCCAAAAATAATAGTATTTTCTAACTCTGTTGTGGATTAAACAAATTGGCAGTAATTTTCAAGGGAAGGGATCACATCCAAGGTGTTATATCATCAGGGAGGGAAGAAAGTCCTTCTAAGGACTTGGTTTGGCAAAACTGGGAAGAAGTGACTGACAACTAGTGATGGCAAAGGCTTCAATGTACTGATGGAGCAGGAGCAGCACAGGCAATCACCACAGGAACCTCTCTCACACTGTGTTATCCAGGGCCATAAGGCAATTTCTACTGCACTTGTAGCCAAAAGAACCTGTGCTAAAATTGGCAAGCAAGTGCTGCTTATGACCAAATGGGTCTGGGCCTATTCCAGACATGTATCATCTACTCTTATTGCATGGACAATTTAGTAGATGTCCAAAACAGCCATAACTCATTTTTTCTCTTCACTATATTTGCAGTGATTAGATTTTGAAGTAGGAAGATACAGGGCTAATTTTCCACCTTCCACTTCTATTGTGCTTCATAAATTTGAGTTAAAAGATAGGTGGTGAGGGAGGATGAAAGAAAAATAGTAATTTAAAAAAAGCTATAATACTTTTTATCTCACACCTTAACTACTGCAGTTGCTAGAACAAACATATTTGAAAAACAGCAAAGCCCTTAATCCCACAAATCAAGCAATCAAATCTACACCCTGGGTTGAGATATATCCTCCTTTTATCCACCTGCTGAGTTCACTTGCTTCTCTCCCTACAGCAGTAGTGCTTACTACAGAAATTAATTCACTAATATCAAGTGTTCCTAACTAAGATGCAGTTATCTGCTCAGATTTCAGGCCAAATATTTGGCCCTTTCAAAGTTTTATTGGCTTTAACAGATTATGTGCTGCAAAACTGTGTTTAATTTTCAGGGCAGGGATCATCGCTCCTCCTTCCCCGTTTATAGCTTATAGCAAAGAGATCCTGGTTGTTTGTAAAACTAATATGCTACAAACAGCTTCCTTTAACTTTTATTTTCATATGAACTCACATCCTTGCTTTTGTACCAGAGGATATCAGTGAAGTTTCCATTTGCACTCTCCTTTTTTCCTATGCTTAGTTAAGTCTCTACAAATTGATTTCTTTTCTATCCTAAATAATCCTGTACTTTAAGAATTCAAGCTCCCTTCAGTACAATTATTAATACAGACAAAAAGGGATAATTTTTTTGTGATGAACAGGGAGGAAAAAAAAAGAAAAGAAAAAAACCCACATAAATGGGTCAGAGAGAGTTTAGCTTTTCAGTAGCCTGAGTTGACTCCCTAGTAAACAACAGCTTCAGCCTAAAGACTAACATGGAATCCAAATATTTAATCAGGGTAAAGTACAGTTATGGTGCATTCTAGTCATGGCCCCTGTATTTTGGTTTGGTATTTAACGGACCTTCCTTAGAAGAGAGGTTCAGGAACTGATCCACTTCATGGGGCTCCAGTTTAATCTCTGGAAGAACTTTCTGGGTCAGTGGTTTCATCTAGAAAAGAGAAATTAACAGCATAAAAACCCAAAGTACACATCTTAAAAGTCTTAATAGAAGGATTACTTCTCCATAAATGGAGAGGTTTCCTCTCCTCCTGCTCTGCTACAGGCAAGTCTTTAACTGCTTTACACAGCTTGCTAAAGCAGGCTACGGAGAATACTGCCCTGACTACTCCCACTATGGCTTCTCTTACTACTATATTTAGCTAAATAAAAGATTACACCTCAGAGATGACATTTCAGACTGAAAGCTAGCAAGCAACCCACTCAAACTACTTCTCTTAGCAACAGAGCTGCTGCTAGGATTTGCCGGACTGCACGGTCTGTTTGAGCAGGGACAGAAACACTCCTGGGCGTCAGGGAGACCATTGTCATCTGGGTGCAAGAGCAAGGTGTCATTCACTGAGAACCAGGTTATCCGACTCAAGTTCATTTTACAGTGTGAAGGAGCAGGATAAGGTACAGTCACAGCTGACTGAAGCTGGGAAGACACCTGGTTTGCCCCACTGAAAGGGCTGGGGCACCAGCCTGTCAAGCTGCTGCCTTGTCTGTGTGCTACAGTCCCAGGCTTGAGGAAGTCAGTCTGGCACATCAGCATGTTAATTACAGCCAAAATCTCTCTCAGTAACCTGTATAACTAATCCATGCAATAGCAATGAGCCACCAGCTAGTCCCAATGCTCTCTTTGCAGATCACGGCATCCCAAGCTACAGCAGGACTACATACCAGGAACAGCACATTCAGATTAGAAGAAGATTGTGCAAAACTTGTGTTTAATTTTTTTTAGTTTCTCATTAAAAAATTTCTGTTGCACATATTACTGGATCCACATGCAAGTGGAAACATTTATTTTCAGCATTTACCAACTCCATCCGGCCCAGACTGACAATGCACTCTGGGGACTGAGAACAGTCATGCTTCTTCCTCCACTGGCTGGGGACCCTGGTGAGCCATCAGCTGCTGCAGTTCATTCTCCTTAACCCAACCACAGCCAAACTAAACTTTTTAAAAGCCTTTTTAAAGCTTTGCCCACTGGCTGCTCCAGCAGAAGTTAGAAAGGCATCACAAAGCTCCTTATGAGGCAGGTTGGTGTGGAAGTAGCAGCAGCTCAAAATGTCCAATTTTCATAGATCTGCCAAAAGTAACTTTGCAGGCAAACAGGGAACCTCCCCAGTCAATCCAAACAAGGAGTCGTCTTCTGATTAGAGGAAAGCTCAGCAGCAGTAGAGCAAGTTATTATAAAATACACTTAGCCTGTCACAAGCTCAACAGAGCAGATGGATTGGTGAGTTCAGGTGCGACTGGTTCATTAGAAACTGTTTAAATATTTTTAAAAACCCAAGAGCCCCAGGCTTTGGGCCTAGCGTAGAAGACAAAGTTGTGCATCCAACCTTCTAAGACCTGAAGATGCAGACAAGTGTTTTGAAAGACAAGCTCTTAGATCAGCAGTGGGACGCAGCAAACATGAAAAACCATTAAAGCAAACTGCAGTGTGCACCCTGAATTGCCAAGCTTTGGCACCAAGGAGGATACACCGGTATGGTGTTAGAAGAACCTATAGCTAATTGTGCAGAGAGGAGAACAGGAAGTCTGCAAGTACCAGGGCATCTGTCTGTAGTTCAGGTCGTTCCCCCTCCAGAGACGTGGCTGTGATGGTGAGACTGACTGAGGGAGCAAGGCCTGATGTCTCACACAACCCCGGCTCAGTCTTTATTGATGCTGGAGTAAACTCTGTAGCCAGACACCATTCCTCATTTTCCAGGTCACCTGCCAGGGAAGGAAATTAGACACCACATGTTTAGGTCAGAGACGGAAAGACTACAAATGAAAATAATGTCATTCCTCCTCCAGAGAAGGGAAACAAACACAGAAGACATTTTAGTCTATCAACAAAACTCTGCCCTTACTATTCAGTTCTCAGTCAAAGCAGACAACTGTGCCATTTCAGGGCTGTAACCTAATCCTAGCCCCAGGATACACAGAGGAGCATCGAAGAAAGACACAGAGCACTAATCGCTGCACATTGCTGAAAGCTGCTAATGCATAGCAGAACAAGACTAAACAAGCCACTAGGCAAAGCAGGCAGGGAGCCATGTCCTCAACACTAATGTCTGCTGACTCAGTTTTATGCCTCCTTCTAGAGACAGCCTTTAGCCAGATTTCTTCTACTGTCTGCAATCATCAAATAGCTCAAACGATGGTATTATACTTTTATGAACAAAGTATTTTTCACACTCTCAACTTCATTTTTTTCCCCAAGGATTCATTTACTAAGTGTAAAAGAGGATATAGGCTTTGATGATTTCACAGGAGCACTAGTGCCATGGTGATCATGCTAATCTCCTCCCCACGGCCTCTGGGTAGTCACAGCACAGGATGCATATGTTAACTGGCAGCAATGAAACCGGCAACACAACTGGCAGAATTGTTCCCTAACCCCACTTACTGCAAGCTCACTAATCAGGAGAAAGTCATGCAACTTTTTTCTGGACAAAGTTGAAAGGTTTGCCTTGGATTGTCAAGAACTGTAAAAAGGCTGGCATAGTAAGTTCAGCTCCCCATTTCCGTTCATGAAGCAGTCTGACTGGCTGAGAAGGGATTTACTTCCTCAGGTCTGACATACGAGAGAGGATCAAGAACTCAAAAAGACTCAACCTTTAAAACAATTCCACAAGGCTATTAACAACCCCTCTTAAAAATACAAAATAATCAAATGTATTTTTGGCAGTTGCAATTCTGCCTTAAAAAGATTCCTATTCCAACTGCTAGGATTTAGACATGTAAGTTCTTTTCCCTTCCATGAGAATATCCTACACCACCTGCACTGCATCCCAACAGCATGTGGCACAGTCCCCTGCCACAACTCATCAGGAGTTGTGAGAGGCATGTCCATTAAATCAAGCAGCTGGAATCTGAAGGCAAATATACATAAAAGAAAACAGAATACTGATCTTTTTTTCAACACTGCCTACTGCCTTCATACAGATTATTTACTGCATATATGAAATTAAAACAGAGAGCAAGTACATATACTGTAGGGCTAGTAAATAGCAACAGAGCTTTGAATTAGCTGCATGCTGCATCAACATCCTGGGAGGCAGTCATGGAGCTGTGCCTGTGCCACCAGTATTCTGCAAGGCTGACACAAGGCCCTTCACATCTGAGTGCATCAAGCTGGTGAGAAGTCAACAGAGTTCAGCTGCAAGCAGGTAACAAAAATAAAGAGTGGGCTTTACAGCCTCTGTGCCACTGTGTGCTCTTGCTGTTAAGACCACACACACACAGAGCACACAGGCACTGGGCAGAAGCTGAGTGACTGGAAGAAGGGAAAAGAATGTACATCTCCAGTGCTAGCAATTAGTTTGTGGTGGGACCTAACCTCCATCACTGGCAAGGAAGGAGGTAATTTGAGTAAAGACACACCAAGGAATTAAATATGAAAAATACATATCCTGTAATCAGAATTTCAAGAACAGCAAGCCCAGCTCTGCCAGAAGTAACTGTAGAGCAAGGCATAAACACCATATTTAAGTTTCTGGAGAGCTTACTCCCAAAGCTTCCTGGAAAATGCAGAAATGCAAAAATAGAAATATTTAGGGGGAAAAAAAAAAAGGTAGCATTTTCTAAATATTAACTCAGGAGAGAGGACACTGCTCTCTTTCAACTCTCCCTAAGCCTCTCTACTCACAAACATGAGAGCACAGTTCCCACCCCTTTTGCTGTGTGTGCATCATTCAGGTAATATCTTTAAAGTGATATCTGCCTGGAAATCCAGAATCCCTTGGTAAATGCAACTTTCAAATGCCTGTTCGGATAACTTCTGTCAGAACTGCCCCCACATCATGCTGTGCAGAGCCTCTGCTTGCTGCCTCTTGCACCTTTGGGTTGAGCTACATCCCTGGCAGCCCTCTTGTCAGTAATCTAGACCCTCTTTGGGAGGGAAGGCTACAGATAAACAACAGCTATCAGTGAAGCCAGTAATCAGCCCTGAACTTTATTAAATTTGTATCATCATTCAAGGAGAAGGGAAATCTAGCCATGGGTGACCAGCAAAACAGGGTATATCCTCTAAGGCTGCACTTTATGATGTTTATCATCTCTAATCCCCAGGCTCATGAAAAATATTCAGCTGCTCTAAGACTGTAAGATATGCTGGCCTTCAGCTGGTCATTTTTCTCCTCTGGAAGCTGAATAACTTGACATGCCTGCCATCACCACTTAGATCTGCATAAACTACTCAGAGTTATTCTAGCCTTTAAAGCCAGTCTAACCAGTTTGTAGGTTACGGATGGTTTCCAGCGACAGCAACACACTGCTTTAACACAGAGATAACTTTGCAGAACTGGATCTAACACTTTTTTGACACTGCCTCTTATGATGCATGGTGACAGCTGTCATTCCAGATGAACAACCTTGTGAAAGGAAGGGACAGAGGACTGGTCAAATCCCACCTTGATATTCCTCCCTCCTCACTTCTTCCAAGCCCCTCTTATGCATTCACTATCACAGTCAGTGTTGTGCTACAAGTTACTTTCTTTTGACATGTTCCAGTTTCTGAAGTCTCCAACAATCTCTCCTCTGCTCCAAGAGGTGCAAGGACATTTCCCACTGTCCTTTCTCCTCTTCCTGAGCACAGCAGGTTGACATTATCTGAAAATCATTCTGAGTTCATGCTTATAATAGTTCCTCAGCATCTTAGTCTAATCTGCCAAGCACTATACTAGCAGAGCAAAGTAGCAGCCCTTCTCCCAAAGCCCTTGAGAATGTTGCACAACACCAGAAAAACTTAGGCAAAGAGGAAAAATCGAGCAGGCTAACAGATTATTGGTAATGCAGAGAGATGTGGCACACCCTCCAAGACAAGGGTATTTCTGAGAGAGTTATGGAGAACCATGAGAGAGGTTTCATGGAATAATGAGAAAAAGCAAGAAGGTGCATATGAAATACTGAAATGAAAGGACAACAGAGGCTGGCCCCAAACCAAGCAAGACATGCAGACTGGAAGTGTTTACATCTGACACAATCCAGGAAGTACACATGAACTACTGAGACACAGGACAAAACAAGAGGCTGAGAAAATAATCTTCATGACAGTATGTACTCTAGATGGATATGAACAGGGTAACACTGCTTCCTCCAAGGTGAGACAAAATACACTGCAAGTCATACAGATATAGAGAGAAGGCGGCCTAAACAAGAGATTTAGCTATCCAAATGGCTAAGAAAATACACACCCTAAATACTGTCACTTTGACTGACAAAAATCTCTTCTCAGGCTACAGAACACAGGCTCCAAAGTTCACTGCTGAACAAGTGATACTGGCTGTCAGTTCCCTTCCCAGCTGAAATGTCCTATGAACCTCAGAATTCTATCATGCAATGACTGCTTAGATGAGCATTCTTTTTACCTACTCTTCCCTAAGTCCATGAATGCTAGGCACTGCATATTACAGGGAATATGTAACTTAAGGAGTCTACATAGTACTTGGCAAAATCTGAGCTCACACTTCTATGTGCAATGCACCAGTGCTGTTAAATTGCACATACAGATGATGTTAACTGATCGTTCATATTGCAAAGCACCTGGGTATTAAGAAATGCCTGTTAATATTTAACTCAATGTCCTTTTGCACATCACATACACCTAAAAATAGGAATGTTCTAATAATGTGGTGAAACAATTTCTCTACAGAACTTGTGTCTCACTCAACAAAGAGAATGCAGGCACTCCACTAATTGAGGACACATTTCATGTTTTGTTGTTCTCACTGTCTCATGCACAGCTTCACCTCTCCTTTACCAAATACAATTCAAATTTTGTTCCCACAGGGCTATTTAATTCCCTTCTAGGGAAATGCTCCACCAACCTGAATTCATTTCCACAGTGGTCCTGAAAATTCAAGAAAGACATGGAGAGATTAAGGCCAATAGTAACTAGTAATTTAAAATGGCCAACTGGAAACAACTGCAATTGGATTTTTCAGATGATTTAGCACTTTATCAAAATACAGTATGCACTGAGTTTTCAAGTTCAGCTGTGAGCATCTAACACTGCTGCAACTTAAACATCAGTTTCATATCAGGCATCACAGCAATCCAGGGTTTATGACACATGCATCTAAGATCTCCTGTGTCCAGGGCTAAAATTAAATTTCTTCAGAAAACTTTTGTGTGCTTCTTTTGTCATCAAGCTTGTCACACTCGTTTAGCATGCATTTCCACTTCTTTTATTTTTAAAAAAAAAGGCAGAAGCCTTACAAAGTGCCAAAGTTAAGTTTGATCAGTGTACTGAGCAATGTTCTCACTGATAGGAAAAACTTTAAACATGTCCTCTTCTTTCCCAGCTGTATTTATTGTGAGTCCAGCTTGGTCCAGCCATAATATGCCATGTGTTGTAAGATGCTGCTTATGTGGGTGGCAATGCAAGAGATGAAACTCAAAATGGGACATAATTCCCTCAGTACTGTAAGTATAAGCATTGCATGCTGTGCACATCTTCAGCAAGGTGTCCAAACAGATCTTTCTGTCCTATGTCTTCACTTCAGAGGCCCTAAAGCTGCCCCAGGCTCCCTCCTCTGCAGTTAAGATGGGCAATGTTAGTAAGATCTACTCAACATACCACAAGTGGACTTTTCATTTTCCTCTCTCCAGAACACTACAACCAGAAGGAAAAGGCAATGCAACATTATGCACAATGAATGTTTCAGAGCTCTGAAGTTCATTATGAAGACTAAGTTATTCACATGTGCTTGGCTTTAGGTACAACAGACTCTAGACAACTTCTACACTGAACACCTCAAATTATGAAGACAATTTGCAACAGAAATGTGCTCCTCTAAGCATCACAGTTATCATACATATGATCAGTACATATGATTTAGCCATACAACTAACAATGGCTGTATTTTTCCATGTCAGAATTAATATATACTATTTCTATGTTTGTAAAAAGCATTTTTAATAGATTTGTATTTATATAGGAATACAAAAAAATTATATATAGTCTCTTAACATCACCGTGTGCAGCTTTCTAGGATACTCGTATTTCTCTGAAGAATTGGAACATTCTGTTTCTTTCCCTGTTTCATTGACATGTTATGGAAAGGCAGGGCAGGAAAAGTGGAAAACAAGGTCACAAATGCTTACTTCAACTGTACAGTTCTTTTAGTATCAGAGCTCCCAGGAGGTTCTGCTTTCCTTTTTTTAATTATTAATACCCAACTAAACTTCATTATTGTCCAACATATTGTCCAACTTCCTTCCCTGAGAAAAAGCAAATCTTCTCCAACAGTGACTCAATTTTACCATCTCAGATGGATGTAGAGAGAAACAGAGCTTACAAAATAAGTATAAAGATCTCCCTTGCTCCACGCATTCTTTTCAGCACTATTCATTAAAAATGTAAGAGACACTTATTGCACGGATAATCAAGTTGCATCAGTGAGTTACTGTGCATTTTTTAATACATGAAATTAGAGATGCATTCTGTATCTTGCCTTCATCCCTCCCAAGTACAGAAAATGCAAGTATTCAAAGAAACAACATAGTTTTCACCTTTTCTTCCCTCCGCAGTAAGAAGTAAAACAGTACCACTATGTGAACAACCCACATGAGGGATGTACCACTGAACCTAATCTTGAAGGGGGTAAAAAAGCCCAAATCACCATTACAGACCACCATCACACAGAAAACAGATACATGCACTGAATGACATTTCAAACAAGCGTGCAAATAAGACCCGTAGAATCATCAAGGGATATCCTTATCTGTACAAGTAGAATGAAAAGGCAGCTTTTGCCTCCTCCTTAAAGTTCACTGTCCAAGCAACAGATAAAACAGCTTAGAGAAAAACAAAACTGAAAACTTAAGGAGACCACAACAAACTATCAAAGTGCTCTGCACAGGTATCAGAAGAGCCATCTCTGAACAGGGCAATGCAGGAAGTTCCCTAATGAGTCAAACTGTTCTCCAGCCAAGAGTATTTAAATAATCTCTCTCTTCAGCTGTGTTACAGATTCGAGCAGTAAGGCTTCAACTAATTCCCTTTGGTCCATGACAGACCTTACACTGTCATCATGAACCACAGGGCTTGGGTGCACAGCCTGCCTGGCTTCCACACAGCCGTGCCACGTACAACCATATGCAGCCTCAGGTTTGCCTCACTGCGTGTTAATAACATCCTTCGACTCAGATGCTGCTTAAACTTGCACCGAGGGTCCACATTTGCAAAGCTGTACTTTGGACAAGTGTTCAGTCCTTGCCTGAAATCCTGCCTCTGAGGTCACTGCCTCTTTACATGTAGCAGCAGGATCCAAGGGTGCTCACTAGGTGTACACCACAAGTACAGCTGCAAACTGGGAGCCACCTAACTGCAAGGGGAAAACACATCCTGGAAGAGGCTCACAAGTTGATTGTGAGGGAAATGACTGCTTGTTCTGACAGTAGAAACACTCCACCACGAAGCCAAAAGAGCCTTTGCTGATGCACAGATTGTGGGCATGCTGCTGGACATGCTACTCTCAGGGAAGAAAGTTCAGTGTCCCCAGCTCTGCAGTCTGAGCCTTTCCAGCCTCCCAACAGCAAGTTGAACCCTTCTGGAGGAATAATTGCTTCCTTGTCTTTCCCTTGGGCTTGAACGGTCCTTGGTGCCCAGCTCTGGGCTCATGTAACACCCCCAGGCAGACACAAGCCTTGTTTATCAGGCCCGAAATGCTGAACTCCAACACCACTACTTCTCCCCCTCTCTCCTTCATGAGGTGAGAACCCACATTCATTGACAAACAGTTTCTTACAGATTTTCCAGATGGCATGTCCCCCTCCCAGAGTGCACACTTCCACTGCAAATAATGAAACCAAAGCCCTCAAAAATGCTTCGACAAAGGAGATGCTGTTTAACAACCAAACACTGGGGTCCTTTTAAAAGTGCAAGGAAAGGAAAATTAAATAAAGGGGCAAAGATGAGCAGCAGCATTACACGGTAATCATAACATACAGCAGAAATAGCTTTTCTTCTAACAAAAGATCATCATTCATACCGGCATCCCCTCTTTGAGTGGCATGGAGTCCATCTAAAACCCACAGATCATTTGTATCACTATCAAAGTTATTAAGATAGAACGAAACCATTGTTCCTTCTGTACCTCAACAAAAAGGGTCAATATCCTCTTTCCTGTGAAGAATTTGAAGAACTGGATTTTCAATCCAAAGCATCTTGTCATGTAAAACCAGCCAGGAGAAATCTCAGGGTTACAGGTTCTGCTTTAACCCCCCTTCAGACTAAGACTTTACACATACATAGCTGCCAGCTGGGATACAGTCCCTCATGTTTTTAATTATTTTGCTAAGGGATTGAAAACTGCTATTTTTACAACATCAGCCTTTATATATATGGAAGTCAGGCACAGACTGATGTGGTAGCTGGATTTACAGCCTCAAGGTTCGATACCATTAAATGCCCTATAAAAGGTTATGGGTTTTTTTCAAGATATGTGAAAGTTATCCACAGAAGCACTGTGTTCAAATAAAAAAGTTCTCTCTCACAGGTCAGAATTTTTCTCCTCACACCCCATGCAGATGTTGTAAAGGCATACTGGTCTTATGGCAGCCATCAGGCTTCAACACACATTAAATGGACTTGATGCTCACAGCGCATAAGTAAGTGAGCACAAGCTCTCAGTGCAACACTACAGAGAGAATGACATCACTGGTTTCACAAACAGCAGGACTGGGAGTGGGAGTGCATCATCAGGAAAACTATTCCTGGGAAATCAGCTTCTTCAGCCACATGACAAAGTTTTCAAAAAGAACTGCAAATGCCCCGGTGTTGAGAAAGGCACTGCAATAGCTCAAGGCCCAGAAGATATCACCTACAGAGAAACACCAAGGGAGTGCAGTTTGTTCAGACTGTATCCAAGAAGAAATCAAAAGGGAACTTAATCACAGCCTACAACACCTAGGGAAACAGGTTTCTCAGAAGCAGATGGCTCTTTAACAGGAACAAAGGCTATAATGAGATCTCATATATGTGGAACTGGAAGATAAAGAGGTCAGACTGCAACTGAAGTTGATGATCATTATCAGTAACCATAAGTAAGCACCAAAATGCCCACCTCTAAATTAAAACTGACACTTTTCAGTGACATTTGCTGCTCAAGTAAAAGTTTCAGGGTTGATGCAGAGTGACCTACTGAGATTTTGGACCTTGGACATATAAAAGTTCAAAAGCCTTCTCATACTTCAGTATGAATTTAGTTGCTCTCCTACAGTTGTTCTCATACAGAGCAATGTTTCAGGGCCAGGAGTTGGACTTGACGATCCTGATGGGTCCCTTCCAACCCAGCATATTCTATGATTCTATGACTTTAAAAATGCAGATGCTGACAAGGACTGACTGCTACCTTCCCACACAAAAATCATCCGAATACAGACTATCCCCATTAAGTGGCTTTCTCCCCATTTCCTAAATAAATACACAAAAATAAGAAAAATGACAGAAAAAAGTTACAGGAACGTGCTCTCAAAAATTATCAGTATGGCTCTGACTGCAACTTTTCAAAACACAAGTGAATTCCTTTGTTTGGTTCCATTTTCTTTAAAGTCAGGGCAGAGAAGGTTCCACTTTCATTGCTCATGTTACAATGATTCAGTATTTGGAGAAAAACAGACAGAAGCAGGACAATGCATCTTTCTCTATACAGGCTACATACTAAAAAATAAATTAGGATATATAATATAGCCTACTATAAACAATAAAACTATTATGACTTGCATATATACTATATACACACATACATTATGTGTGTGCAGGTGCATATACATACACACATATAAAATGTACGAAGACCAATATGAGTCTCAAGCCAACAGGTGCCTCTATGCAAAGAGACAGCACAAGACACTAATTATTGCTTGTAGACTCCATACATAAGCAAGCATTTTCATGTACATAGCTCTGCCTGGGACGAGGGTTGAATTTATTGCTGAAGGGCTATTTGCACTGGAGAAATGGGAGCCATGTAAAATGATTTTTGGGGTTTTGTTTGTTGGGGTTGGGTTTCTTGTTTGTGTCTTTCTTTTTCAAACCATGTAAGGAGATGGAGTTTAAAAAGAAAATTCAAGTTTTAAAAGCACATTACAAGAAAACACAACCCTGGCAGTAAAAAACCCAATAACAATACAGGTTACATTCTGGGGCCAGCCCCAGTTTTGGCACAGCTAAGACTACAACAGAAAAATACCATTTCAGCAATCGGTCTGTCAAACCTTTGGCCAAGGCAAGCAGTTTCAAATCCAAAAGTGACTTCAAAGCATTCCTGAGCAGGAAAGCATGAAGGGGAGGGGCAGCTGGGGACCCAGTCTCAAAAGTCCTGAGGGAGGGGGAAAGGAATGCACCCAGCCACCTGGCTACAATTTGAGGAGAGACATCATACAAATGACTGTCCACTGTCAGATGTCCACTGCCTCTGCCCTGCCAGGCTCACAAAGTAAAAAAACAAACATACACCCATGGAGAAACACACCCCCAACCACCTGAACTGATCTTGGAGGATGAAGAGTCCCACACAGACGCTCCAGGCTCTACCTTCACATTTCTACTACATACCAGCCCCTCAGTATTACTTGTGCTGTGCTGTCACATATGGATCTCACATGTCCAAAACACAGGACAGCCACTGTCCAAAAGCTTGTTCCTATTGCTGACAAGGTGAAGCATGGGAGGGCACCGAAGGAGCCTACACTGACAAGGAGGCTAACCACAGTGCCTGCTGAAACTTGGGTCTTGCCTTCCTTCCTCCTGGCTATCTGACCCACAGTGCTCCCTTTCTTAAAGGCTGCAGAGACTGGAAAACTGAAGAGAAACATGCACTGACCACAAGAGAAAATTAAGCTTCTTTATTAATTCACAACTGTCAGAAGGGAATTTGTGCCCCAAAAGGCCCCAATGTGGAGCAAGAGATCTCCCTTATCCATCAGCCCCATTCTCAGTCTCCTCTCCCAGCTTCTTCATGTTCTTTCAAAAGTATTTTCCACTTCACAACTACTCAGTTGTCTCAAAAACACCTGGGCTCAAAACTAGAAAGCAGAAACCTGGTGGGAGAGAGGTGGCAGTGCAACGGGTATGGATGGTTGGTACATGGGACACAGCCTCCTTTTCCATGTTACAGCCTGAAGCCCTCTCTAGTCCATACACCTTATTTACCAGTTAAGGCAAACCAAAGTTCATAGTCAGCCAGCTGCAAGCAGCCACGTCAAGCCTATAAATCTTTCTCTTTCTAGTATCAGTCTTAAAATTTCATGCAAAATTGAATCTAAGAATAGATACTCATTGTGGGGAGAAACCAAGTAACTAAATGCCAGATGTCTTGTATACATCTGCTTTAAAACTGACACCTCCAGAGACCCCACACTGGCAATACACTGCAAGTATTCAAAAAGGTTATTATGCACAAATCCAGGGAAATGGCCTCAATGCAGTGAAGTCAGAAGAGTGAATAAGTGGGGAAAACCAGTGTTTGGACCTTGCTTTTACAGACACTTAAACGTGTTCTCACCTTGAGGTTAACAGGACTTCTTGGAAAAGTTAAATCCAGGCTTACAAGTTTCCCAGGTTTTACACTTCTACCTTTTTTAGAAAAACTTTATATAAGATTTACAATTACAGGAATAGGTCAATTTAGCAATTATAAAGATTATGGTAATGGCCGGGTAATGGCCAACAAGAAATGGCTTGCAGCAGAAGTTACTTGTTCCCTTGCAAGAGTGGGCAAGAATGTGATTATGGAGTCAGAACAAATGACCACTCCAACATAACAGCTGAAAAGAAATGTTAAATAATATTTTCAGTAAGTTTGTGGGAAACGGAGGGGGGGAACAATAGACAGAAATAGACACTAAATGGCTTAAACTTGTCATGAAGACAATGTGCTGAGCAAGACAGGCCTTTTTCTCAGCCTCCCTGCACGCTGGAGCTCAAAAACCACTACAGATGTTGGGTGCCACTGAAACAGATGAAAACAATTTAGAAAATCTAATTCTCTCCTCCAACAGGCAAGCACAGCTGAAGGAGGAAGGCAGAAAGGCTGGTAGCAGAGCAATATGACATGTGGCCAGCCTGGTGGCAGCGCATTTGCCCCAGTGCCACGGGGCTCAGACCAATGTCTGGCATTATCTTGTGCCCAGACAGACAGCAGGACCTTGTCCCAGAACAGGGCACACACCCCCAGCTGTCCTGCCACCCTGCCATCTCCTGCAGATCTGTCACCATGGAAACAAACTCCAGTGTTTAAGGCTCTTTTACAAGGCAGCAGGTCCATTTCCATTTAGGACAGCGGACCCATGCAGGATAAGCCACTCCTGTCCCCACCATCACAGGCAGTGCCACAGGTGGTGCATTAACATGTACCAAGTTGGAAGTGACACGGGGAGCCAGCCTGCATCTCATGAGCACATATGAGACCTGAGAAGCTGCCTTTGCTGAAAGGAGTCTGCAGCTCCAGGTCACGTGAACAGACTAACTGCTGGTGTGATGATAATATGTGCAATAGGTGCCACTTCCAAGTCCACATTATCTATCCATATGGACTAAAAGACTTTTGGGTTTCCCCCTCCTCACACCTTCCCTGTCTTTGCCTGCCCACAAACACCCACTGGCCTGAGAGGGGATGGCATTTCTGCACAATCTGGGGAAGAACCTACCAGAATTCATTGCCAGGACAACTGCTAAGAGAGTCACTAACAAACACTGTATTACTAACCTCACTGCAAAGCAAGAATGAAGCCTGCTTGTCACATGCTTCCTGCATAACATCAGACCCTTAGTCCTCTAGAACTAAGGATGAAGCTCTGAAATGGCATCCAGACCCAGCTTGGCTGCTCTGTGCCACCCTTCCAGCACTGCTGCTGATTGCAGGCGCTCAGGTCCCCAGCACACGTGTGTACAGCAGATGTAAGTGTATGACACATGTGACACATGTAAGTGTCATTCACGAGCCTCCTCACTAGCCTGTTTCCACTCCCAGTCCTGGAGGACAGGGTCCTCCAGAATTGTGAAGCCTTACCATGGAAAAACCATGAAAACACCACGGCCCTAAGAGCTCATCAACCTGCACAGCAGGGTGGTTGTTCGGAGAATTAAAATATTTTAGACATTCTACACATAAGTCACTCAGCCAACCTCATATCTCAGCTGCTGCCACTCCACAAAACCCCTCCCAGTTCCCTGGCAGCAGGAGATCATGCTGGAGCATATGGACCTCCTCTTCACACCCTGTACCTCTCGCTCCCCCAAAGGACACTGATGCTCCCAGTATCTGTCTCCTTACTCCACCAAGAGGACTGGCACTCATCGAAGTGGTCAGAGTACTGTGTAACTTCACCATCAAACAACAGAGATGCCTTGAATCCCCAATGTCAAACCCTGCAGTATTGCCATCCACAAAATCCTCTTTCCCTGCTCCCACAGATTCAAAGACTGAAAAATCATCAGGGTGATGCCTTTGAATATCTATCAGACAGCCAGGTTCACTCTAATACCGAAATTTCCTAAAGTATTTCTCTAAGCTTCACTTTTTTGAAGTCGACAGGTACGTAAAGGTCGTGAACATGATTCCAGGGTTAGGACTAAATAAAATCCTCAACACTAAGAACAACTCCTCCTCCTCTCTTATGAAACACTGCAGAGTGAACAGAAGATGAAATGTTTTCCATTCACTTTCTATTTTTAAACCCACTTGTTAATGTTGCTTGGCTTTTTAAAACATCATTTGACTAGAGCTCTATGAATTACCCAGCAGACTCAGCAGTATAAATTTCTTGAGGATTTTTCCCCAAGGGAAACTTGCCTCATTTTTAGCCTAGTTTGAAGCTTCTCCCTATTACCTTCCAGAGAAGCTTGGTTTCTGATGTTCCTTATGCTTATTTTTCCTGCCACAACTAATATCTCCTGAATGATTTAATTTAAAAATATTCACATAAAACACCTAGGAAATATAAAAATGTAAGAGTTTCTGTAGATGATTTAGATAGATGTAGTTTCCAGATCACTTCCAAAAACCCTGCTTCACATTAAAGAGCCTTCTCACAGGTTTTATTAGTTGTCCTCTTGTGAAATCTCTTAACAGTTTTCATCTTGTTTTAAGAGTACTTTGGCTACAAAACTGTCAGCCTTGAAGACACAGGTGGATCTTCACAAACAGCTTAGCTTGCTAATACTTAGCCAAAAGCACAAATCTCTCTCCCTTTTATTGTGATGCAGTTTAGGACTCTACTGCTTTGTACAGTAAAGCTAATGTGAATGACATGGTGAAGACATAAATCAATTATTAGGAAGGAACGTCTGACATTATTAATAATCTGGCGATTATTCCTCATAGTTACCAGATATTCATGGTCTTGCTCCTCCACTAACCACTTCACACCAGAACAAGCAGGTTGCATCTCTTCCTCCCACATTCTTGTATTTCTCCTTTTTCCCCTCCAGATGTTTATAACCACTGAATTACAGATAACTGTTAAAAATGCTGTGGGTTTCTATAATTTTCTATGCATAACTATTTCCCATAGCCACAGAATCTATAAGATTGCAGTTAGGTCTTTATAAGATCACTAATATTTTCTTAATGGGCATTATTTTTTTGTCCTTTTTTTTTCTTTTTTCTTTTTTTTTTTTTTTTTAAAGGGAAAATACCCTGGAACTTCAGCAAGACTGGTTCTAAGACTGGGGCAGCACCTGAAGTCACAGTCCTACACATGTATTTAGAAACATAAATAATATGACACGGTTCTCATTTTGGCATAACAGAAAGCTCCAGATACCCACTACTGAAAAATAAGTCTAGTTTAAAAGGTTGGTTCGTTTGTTTTAAATAAACCTGAAAGGGACATCTGGAGACCATCTTGTCCGACTCCTCATTCAGGATATGGCCAACTTGCATCAGGTTGCTCAAGGCCTTGCCTAGCTCAGCTTTTGATACTTCCACAGATGAAGACTTGACAGCATCTCTGGATAACTGCTCAAATGTCTGACCCACTCCCACAGTGAAAATTATTTTTCTAACACCCAACTGGAATCTTCTTTCTTGCAGCCACTATCTCTTGTGCTATCACTGAATCTAGCTTTGTCTTCACTGCATCCTTTCATGAGATAATCATAGACAGCAATAAGGTCTACCCTTGCCTTTTCCTCCAGAAGACCAAACAAAACCCACCCCACCCCTACTTGTCATGTTTTGCAATACCCAGGCTTCATGGTGATCCACCTTAGACTGATTTGGTTTATCATTCTCCATTTACCTTCAACAATCACAGATACAGATATACGGAAGCAAGTGTATTTCTTGCCCTCCTTCCACTTCTTTTGATGAACCTCTGGCTCAAAATGTTTACAATGTAAAGTTAGTACCTCTGTAAAAAGCATTCACATGCACTCTTAGTGCATTATCATATCATCAGGAACATTTCACTACTGCATTATCACAACAAATGAGCATGTGCTCAGAGTGTTCTACCTTCATTGAAGTTGTCATCAGTCGAGATGTGGGTCAAGGGAGACTGGGGTCGAGAGTCCCCACAGAGGGAATAGCTGTGTTCTGCCTGGATGAGGGGTGCTGGGGATGCTGGAGACAGTTCCACCTCTATTATTTCATCCTTCTCAGACAAGAAGGGATCATTCAAGAGCTGGCCTAGGACATCAGGTGAAAACTCGTCCAGGAACTCTGTGAAGTGCTGTGGAAATAAAAAGCAGTGAAAAAGTTTATCTTCTTGCCTGTTTGTCATGCCAACAACAGGAGAGGATTGATCAAAACAATCCTATGTCTGCACTGGGCATCCGTGCCAGTTAGCAGCAGGACCTACCAGCACTGTCTTAACAACCTCCTCCTTCAATTACTGCTTCAAGCTGAAGAGCTACAGCTAGAACAAAAGTCCTCTCCGAGGCATACAATGCAACAGAAGACCCTGTCACTAACTTGCAACAAAAATGGAAAATAGAAGCATGGTACTCATGTCCTGAAGCGGTCTCCTCCCCCTATAACACAAGGTGCTCACTACAGTGCACCACCAAAAACAGGAAAGTACATTTCCCCCAGACAGAGTGAAAGATCTTGCACGATTTATCATCGCAACACATTGTGTATGGAATAGAATACAGTGGGCTAATGTTCACTGAAGCAGAGAACAAAAATGAAAGACATTCGGACCCAGACTCTGACACCACATATGACTGTTTTAGCTGAGCAGAACATTTAGTGTGCTCTAGGAAAACGGGTCCATGCACATCCACAGCCAAGCAATTAACACATTTGCTAAAAGATGGGGTTTCTGACTGATTTACGTACCTATTTCAGAAGCTGCCTTCCACCTAGACTAGAGCTCACACCCAGCTTCTTGGCCACAGAGCTAAAGTTCCTGACAGTCAGTACTCATTACCATTTTATCTATTACACTAATTCATTACACCACCACCACATTACATCTGTGATGTAGTAGGACAACTTCGTGTTTATCTCTTATTAAAATGACTATAAACCAATTGCAATCTACTTCCTAGAGATGTTGATGTAGCTCCCACCAATAGCCAAAAACTGTGTCTCTCTTCTTGGGTTTGTTTCCCATGTCAGAAAACTACATCTCTGACAGACAAAAGAAACTGCACTGCAACATGTCATTCTTGCTCATCTCATTCACACAAAGAATTCTATTTTTGAACAAAAATACTTGTACAATGAATTATAATGAGATTTTCTGAACAATCAGGCATTATCTACCATTTTATATAGGAATCTTTGTTGACTGGGGCATGATGCTATAAAAGTCTGCGTTTGTTTGATTTGCTCTGTTTTTGCAAGCAGTATTGATCTTGGCTCCTCATCTTGCTCTCTCCTGCAGAAACAAACACTGAAATTCAAGATCCGGCTTCCTGTAGGCTAAATTAAGAATTAAACAAGTCAATACTGTATAAACCCATGAGGAAAATGGTGTGCTCGTGTGCTCACACCCTCATGCACTCACGTTTCACAGCTCCAGCAGCACCTGTGACATTAAAGTCTGATGCTGGAAGACCCAGAGCACAGTCAGCTCTCAGAGTTCCCTGGAAGTTCAAGCACCTCTTCCAAAATGCTTACAAATGCTAACTGTGCCTTTTTTCGAAATCTGTAAATCTTCAGTCAATGATGACTGAACTGAGGAAAAGAAAATATTTACTAAACATAAGGCAATAAACAGAGGACCACAGTTGGAATAGCAAGCTAGATGAAGAAAAGCCTTTACAAATGGCAAAATTGGTTTGTAGCCTCGTATTTATTTACTGTAAATGCTAACACTAATAAACAAATTCTCAGAGGACTCCACAAGACAGTCATGACCATCTTAGAAAGCCCTGTTTATCTTAAGTCTGATACCCAAGGACTCACTAGTACTTCACATTCAGGTGCTTCCCAACAAGGATAAAAGTATAAACTACAATTCCCCATTATGCAAAAAGGAAAGAAAAAGGATGCAAAGGACTAGTCGAACACCCTGGTGCATCAATAAAGACACTGAGTAAAACAGGGTAGGCAGCCATTGGAGTGTAAGCAAGGGAGAGAAATGCTTCCCAACCATTCCGAAAGAAGTCAAGGATGAACCTATAAAAAAGCAGTGCCTTTCCGAGGGACGTTTTTCCCCACAGTCTACACATTTCTTTTCATTTGGGCTAATGGCAAGAGTCAATTTTATTTGTTTACACACTTCCTAAAGCTGGAACATTTCCTTCTTTCTAATTCTTGCATGCATCATTCCAACAGATGACAGATGCTGAAATATGGCTGACACAACATTTGTACCCTGGTTTCTACATGCAGCTTCTTTACCATCAGCATCATCCAATTTCAGGATCCCATCCTTGAAAATATCATACCTACCTGTTGACTCAGCCTGACATTATTTAGATGTAACTTAACAGACTCAGCTGAAAGACAACATGACCACAGGCTACTCAGCTATTTTTGGCAAATCCACAATAAAGATTTTTATTAGCCTTCTGTCTATTACTGTTTTGATATGAAAAAACATCTTATTGACTGTTATTTTACTTCTTCCATTTGATTGAAGTTATGTCCACCAGATTTTATTTATTTTTTTTCCTTTCTGGATGAGGAATTTTCCTAAAACCACTTCAGAAAAAGCAAAAGAGGAAACAAACATTCAACTTCAGAAAACCAGAGAGAAAGAGGACCTTGGGGTGGGGAAGGATGTTCAACATATTCACCGATATTTGTGCTTTCTGGTTTTCACATGCAGCTGTAAAGCAACAAGCTGTGAGAAATAAAAGAATTTGAATTTACAACAGAATTGTTTGATAGCAAATAAATGGTCAGTTTGCAAAATGATTTTTTCATTTCATTACAATTTCCAGCAGTCTGTGATATAACTTTGATTATTGGTCAATAAAGAAACCTAAAACAATTGCCACAGGTCACACTGCACAGCTACTGAATTCAGCACAGAAAATTTTAGGGATCTGGACTTCTCACTCAGTGATTACAATAAACATCATCACTTCATTTACAGGAATCTTTCATATGTTACACACTTCTCTACTACAGTGAATGCTTAAAGCCAGGTCTTCTTTTTTTAATAAAACATTTGTCTCATTGAAAATAGCTCCATTTGCTTAGAGAATTAAAAAAGAAAAGGCATCTGAGCAGCAGCTAAAACAAAAACCACCCGGGGCAGTTAGACCTCTAGCTCCTCAAAACTTCCACCTACACCTAAGCTGCTCCTTCTGTCTTTTTAAAGCACATTCTCCCATTGACAACCCTTTTCCTCCTCCTCCTCCTGCCCTCTCTGCTTCCACATGCACCATCGGCCACTTCCATAGCTGGAAAGCCTCAGAGTAACCCTTAATTTTGATACAGCAGCAACCACCCCCGTACTCAGTAACAGGAAAGGGCAATTCAGGGAGGAAACTAAGACCCTTAGAACCTATATATGTATTTGCTTGCAAAAGAAAGAAATTCTTTGTCTGTCGCTTTCAGCTTGGCATCTTTCACTCAGAGAGCATACCTTACACAAAAAAAAGAAAAAAAAAAAAAGACAACAGAGAAAAGAGCCCTTGCATTGACAATCTGCCTTTTTCTCTTAATTTCTTTTGTTGTTGTTGTTAATACCTCTGTAGACAGCTCTGTTGCCAGCTTCCTGCCATCCTCAGACCCCACTGGCAGCCCCAGCACTAACTGCAGACATGTTGGTACAGTGAGTCTGTTTGAATTATTAAACTATTTTCTCCACATAGCAAAGAGATGTGTTCAGCTGGGATTTTAACCTCTGCAAAAAGTCAGGGATTTAGGACAGATGTAACCTTATCTTTCCCTTCCCCCACAATCCTGAAAAGACAAACAAAACAGCAGCAGTTGGGTTTACTGACAGAAAGTAAGTTGCAGTCCTGTGGAGTTTCACCACCCATCTGGCTGGACATTTGTTCATGCCCATAACCCGGGTGCTTTTGGGGAACACAAAGCACCTACAGACATCACCTCACGGAAAGCAAACAGAGGAAAGCTCTTACATCCGGATCCACAGTGGATTTTGGACAGCTCTTCGAAAGCAGTATTTGGCTGCAGACCAGCTGGGCCAAGGGCTGCAGGTCTCCACAGCATCTGCTTGTTCCTGCCAGACAAAAGCCCTTTTCTCCCACTGCCTAAGGGATGAGAGTTTTTTTCTTTCTTGTCTGATCAAACGAAGACCTCAGAAGTAAAACACTCAGGTTTTGCTCGGTGCATGGCAGTGCTGGCTTCTCCACCAGGTGACCTGAAGCCAGATGAGAGCAGCACTAGCCCCAGTTGTCTGAAGATATTATCATGACTAAAAAAGAAACAGTCATCTCCAGAAAACTGACCTAAGAACTCACTAAAAAAGGAACAAAGAGAAGTCAAGAGCCCTAAATGACACTTCATAATTATATCTAAATTATTAAGCAAGTGACAGCTTTTCTGAGCCTGGAAAACTTACAGCATCAGCTGCAAGTCCCACACAGTAACTACACAATCCACTCTTTCCACCAGAGCAGCCCCCAAGGGGAGCTGCAGTGGCAGCACCCTGTCACACTGCAAAATAAGCCCTGCTCTCTCAGTAGACCATTCAACATGCCAGCGTTATAACCACACATTAATTCAAAGTATTACCCTCCTTGGAGTTAGTGGCTCCCTCCTGGCGCACCCTGAAGTCTCCCCATCCTGGAGGGATCAACCTCCCCTCCACAAGAAGAACTGTCAGGTAGGAGCACCCCTTCTATGCAACAGGCATTCATGGGATAAAAAAAAAGCCTACCATGCACCTGTAGGTATCAAACAGCCTTATCTCCTGTAAGGCTTGAGCAGAAATAACGGGAGGTGGGGAAAAAAGGACTGCACCCGTGTTTGTACATCAAAGGAATCAAGAGTCCATGTAAGGTAGAAGGCAGTGTTCCCAGAGAACAGGAGGAAAGAGGGGAAAAAGGGGAGACACAAACCCCCCATCTGTGGGGGAAGCAAACATGCACCACAGGCATGAATTTTCCCTTCCTTACACCCCTAATTTTCTCTCACATTAAGATAACAGGGAGAAAAGGGAACAATTTCTTCAGCAGCATTTTTGTGGTTTGCATAACTGAAGATGCACAGAAGAAAAAACCAATATATCACAAAAGACAGCAGCATTTTTAGTTAAAGTATCAAACAGCTCAAGAACTGTGGCTAAACAGAGATACCATCTCCTCTTCAAGGAACCAAGCACACATTTCACAGACACCTGGCAGCTGCTTATATGGTAACTGAGGAGTTCCGAGGAGGAACCACAGCTGCTAACAAAAGCCCTCAAGCTCTGGGGCATCCAGGGAAGGCACCAGATGTTAAAGCTGGCACAAATACGCTGGTCAGCCTTCACGGTTTGAGCTCTAAACTCAACTGCATGGCAAGAGCTGTAAAAGGCATCACACACCTCACAATCAGTTCTGCCTGTGGGCAATGTACCCACAGGGGCTTGGAGCAAAGACCTGCCCAGTTTAGCTAATGAAGAACCACACCAGAGATGCTGCTCGCAGAGAACTGCACACACAAGTCTACCAAAGATGACAATGAAGCAGAGAAGTCCATGACCCTCTGCATGCCCAACCCCAAAGTTAAACACCAAGGCACACGGCTAAAAAGCCTTCTCAAGGCAGATGTTTTCTTCCCAGACATGGTGCTGGTGGTGCTGTTGCAAGTTCACTGATGACGGACTGGAGGTGTCAGTGTGCACCAGCTTCTAACAATCAAGACAACTATTCTCAATACTTTCTGACACTTGGGCATCAGTTAAACTGCAGAGTGTCAAACAAATTCTTCAGATTTTCAGGTACATCACTTCTCTCAACTTCATCCCTCTCCAGAAGTCCTTTATGCCTGCAGCAGAGAAGTTGGCAGCCACCCCCTCCTCTCCAAATTCAGCCACAGCTTGTATCACATGGTACCCACCTTTGTCAGCTTGGAAAAGAGCTACCAACGGAGCCCCTGCAGCCTCACCTCTGCAAGTCAAACACATATGCCCTCCAAGGAACAGAAGAGCTCCTCTTCTGGCATGGGATAGGATGATACATCACTATTAGAAAGCACAGATTCAAGCTCCTGCTGTGTTGCTCTTACAAAAATGAGAAATGGAGGACAGCCTGGCAGCAATATAGGATTTTTCCATGAGATTGATTCCAAACACGGGGGCTGAAAGAAATATGAGACCAACCCTAGAGTCACTACCAAAATCCTCATGGGGAGATAGTGGAAGAGCAGAAACCTGCACCCTATAGCAGTTTGATATAGCAGGGTGCTTGCCTTTGGTACGCATTAATTTGAGTTGGGCGGGGTGGGGAACCAACTATACTTGGCAGAGATTTGCAAAAATTAATGTAACCATACTTGAAACAGCTGAAATCTGATTGCTGAGAGACCCTTGGAGAGACAGTCTTCAGAATGAGACTGCAGACACATCTGATTTCTTATTCTTAACAGGACACAGAGATCCTCCCTCTCAGACTGATGAAGGACCAACACAGCTGAAGAGCTTTCTGATAGCATGAAAAAATGTCTTGGATGCAGCCACAGCAGGGAACAGAGAGATCGAGGACTGTAAATAGTCCCTCAAGGCATGTCTAAAACATAATGATAACACGGCAGAGTGATTTACCCTATCCTGGCTTATGTATCTGCAAAAGACAGAGGGAACCTCAGATTTGTAAGCATTTATCTACAGTGTAAAATTCAAAACCAAGATGTAGAGCAACAGTTACTCAATATTTTACTCTAGTGTTAAATTCTTTACTGTCTAGTCAGTAACTATACTGAAATTAATCTCTTTTGTGGGAGGATATGAAGCGTAACACAAAATTAGTATTTGAAAACAGCAAAGAGATCCACTGTAACAGCAGATACAATTGTTCAGAGTCTCACACCAGCATTTATTCATTTTAAACATTAAAAAAAAAAAGTAGACAGATTAAAAAAAAAAATCCACTAAGTGAATAACATACAGGTTGTGTCATCCACAAAACAAATGCCAGGAAATTCAGAGCTAATAGATTCACATGGTAGTTAAAGCTGCACATCTTCTCAGCTTGCTCAGGTTACACAGTTGGAAATGCTGAAGTTCATGCTGAGCAAATCTTATAATCCACCCCATTATGTACACACGCATGCACACACTTCCATTGCAAGCACTCAAGTATTTCCACTGCACAACCAGCAAAGAAGGGATGTATTTATTTTTAAGTAATCAGGGGGACTTTTCAAGAGCCATGCTTACTCCTTTGCCTGTCTGTGTTCCAAAATATTCTTTCACTTTCCTTATCACACCCTGCCCCCCAAAAAACAAGTATTTTGGATTTTAAAAGACACTTAAAACCCAGATTAAACTCTGTAACTGCTAGGACTAAATATGGGTTGAAAGAAAAAAAAAAGAAAAAAGAAAGAAGCCTTTGTGCAGCTGAGGCAAGGGTGAGAAACAACCCTAAGGTTCCGTGTCTTTTAAGTCCACTGTCTGCAAGCAGAGAAAAGGATGCTATTGCTCATTCCTAGCCCAAGCCTCTTGGGAGTCATGCAAAATAAGAAAATCCTTCTCAGATTCCCCACCCCTTCCCCCAGTGCATAGTTCTTTGATCTAGCCTAACTTTTTAATAGGCTGGGCACATGTTTTGCTATTTCCCACCCTCTCCCCAGAAAAACCAAAGCCAGAGAGGAGTGAATCACTACGCCAGAGCACCAGAGCAGTGAGTCAGTGAGCTGGAAGCCCTCCAATAAGGTTCCCCCCATCTGGGTCCCTGACTGAGACCTCAAAGTACATCATTAATTCTGTTGCAAGTAAGCATCTGGATTACGCTCTCAGGTCAGATGTAGTAATTCTTTTGTCTCAACCCTTCTCCCCCAACCCCTTATTTTTTTTGGTTCTTACACCAAGCTCACTGGTATGCACTTCATTTGTCTCCCAAGTCAGCTCTCAGGCCACCAGCTTGAGCAGCAGAACCACAGAAAACTGAACCTCATCACTTCTCCCCATGCCCTCATCTTCACCCAGTGAGCAGCAGGGTCGCAATTCTTTACCACCAGTGATTGCAGAGGCTGCAAGACAGGCCTGACTGACCAGTCTGCATTTCACAAGCCTCCAAACCACCAGAAGTAGGGACAAGCCTCCCCCTGCTACCCCCAGCTGGCGTGGCTCACACTAGACAGGGAGGGTAGCTCAGCTTCCAGAACTTAGTCACTGTGGTCTCCAGTGATTTTTGGCACCCAGGAAAGATAATTAAAGACACCAGTTATGTATTGAAAACTACATAGTAAAGAAAGAAAAGTATGTCTGGATATATTTTTTACCCCAGCTACACCCCAGGTATGCAATGCCTGTCATAAATACTTGTGAGATAATATTAATTTTCCGGGTTACACCACAGGTTCCATGGAAGGAACTTGCACTTACCTCAAGTTTTACAAACTAGTGTCTTCTGTATAACTATATTGAGTTTAGCAAAAAAATAAACTGTGAAAGAAAGTTTTCAGACAAGTTGAAATCTTTGTGTACAAATTTTACAATTCAATAGTGGGTATTTATGGTCTTGTTTCCTGCCCAAGAGCTCGGCAGCAGGGATAACACATTTTGTTGTTGCACAGCTGGTTTAACTTACAGCCACTTTTGAAAAAAAAAAACCCAGTTACTCCAGTTCCTTCTTGACTCCTTAACATTATAGCAGAATTTTACAACATTTGGGCACACTGCACTTGGTTTCATTTATCATCTTCCCTCACCATGGAAATGGGAGGGCACAAAAGCAATGAAAATTCATCTCAGTTCTCATGTAACAGCATCCCTTGTTGATGGGTACAGTTAAGCCCTTTGCAAAGGGCACAGTCAGCACAATTCCTATATTTTAAGCAGAATTCATTGGTCTTGCACACATTTTAGAGACCATAGAATATCTCAAGTTGGAAGGGACCCATAAAGATCATCAAGTCCAACTCCCAGATGATTTTACAGTTATAACAGGAAAGAGGAGAGGATAACCAGGGAGAAAAGTCAGAAGTCACAGACACTCTCCAGCTGTCCTACATGGAGACAAAACCCTCTCCCCAAGGATGACTAGTACCATGCAATTCAGAAATGGTTACTTAAAACAGAGGTGCTGTAACCTGCCCTGCAGGGCAGCGACCATCTGCTCATCTGCTCACCCTGAAAGTTCTCATTGCAGTTCCCACATGTTAAGCAACGCTTTAAGCTCCCACCCTCTGCCCACAAGCACAACCTCACCAAAATAACCACCCCAGTGGGCACGCTGTGCTGGAATGCTGTTAGGAGACCTCAGAAAAATCGTAGTTTCACATCTAGGTTCCCATTAGTGCAGGGGGCCTCCTGCAGAACACAGATGCTTTCCAGCTCAGCTGTGTCATGTTTAAAGTGCCCGCAACAGCCTCCTCCCTGAGTACCAAATTAGTATCTTTCAAAGGAGGATCTTTTATTAGTCTGAGTGGTGTAGGTAGGGAACAACTTCTGCTCCATCAGCAGTGCTTGCTGCACGCTCTTGCTTGCCAGTCCTGACTGGCACTTGACACTTAAAAAAAAATCCTTATTTTCTTCTTCAACAATGTTTCTTCATTGATGGTTGCAAACTTTAAAAGGCAGGATTCCAGCCTGCAAGAGCCATCATTCTTTCTTCTTCCTAACGTTATCCGCAAACCTACACATCACCCATCAAAATTCTTCTCTTTAATTAAAGGTGTCTGGTAATTACAAAATAAGTACAGCTTTATGATCAGTACTGGCATCTTGAAGAGAGACTGGACATTTTATTTCACAAAAGATTTAGTAGGTTTTGTTTTTCACATTCATAATATTGGGGGCAGGGTTTTGTTGGGTTGGTTTGTTGTTTCTAATAGAAGGATGGAAGCTGAGGCTTGAAAAGAAAGGACATGAATTTAAGCTCCTAAACATTTATTTAAGTACTCTTAAGTTTTGAAGAGTCAGACTATCTCATCAAGTGCCTAAATGCAGACACCCCAAGTTGATTACAGAAAATATTAATCAGCTTTTATAAAAACTGACCAAAGTTCATAAACATAATGATTGAAATTGCAGATGCATGTAAAGTTTTTAAAAAGAAAAAACACACTACGCACATGTAACTCTTTATTGAACTCAAGAAACAAGTGCTTGAGCACAATGGAAGGAGAAAAAAAAAAAACTGGAGGGGTTTTGCAAAAAAAATGCAAAGAAATCCACAGGTCATATCACCCTACCCTGGAGATGACCTCCCCTGCCTGATTCAGAGCTCAAGGATCAGCAGCCTTTGGCTAGCAATGACCTCAGCTGCCACGGGGTTTAGACCCTGCCCAGGCAGGGGCAGGGGCAGAAATGTCTGCCCCTTCTATCACACAGATATCTCCTATCAGGTCAGAAGGAGAAACAACACTGGCAGGACTTTGTGTTCAGTGCTGCTGTCGCTGAGTGTTACACATTAAGTACCGTGCGCTAAAAAAGTCAGTAAAGTGTCAAATCCTGTTCCAGTGTGTGATCCCGCCAGACAGCAAAACAAACAACTACATTACAGAACACCTTCCTAACAAGTAAACAAGTCCTATATCTTGCTTTCAGTAGAAACATCCTGGGTTTTGATCTGACATACCCCTCACCCCTTCCATACTCTTGCATTAAAACCAAACACCGTGGATGCATAGAGAGCTGGTACTTTGTCAACAGCAGGTATAATCAAAGACTCTCCATCCTTCACAGTCAAAACATTTCCAGTTTGCAACTTTGCAGCATGTTTCATGTCACACCTGCTACCACCTCAGGAAACTAAGGAAGAGCAGAGCAACAGTACTTGATGATAACACCAGGGGAGAACATCCCAACTTTGTTCTTGAAAGAGAACATGGCTTTTGAAGCCATGACATTAGAGCTGCTCTGGATGCTCCAGCCCTACCATCCCACTTGCATTTTGAAGCCACCCACAGTGATCCTCTGCACCATGAGATGAATAATTCAAGATCCCCACATTTCACTTGTACAGCCCTAACTCTGCAGAAATTCACATAGGAACTCACAGAAATGGTTTTGGCACCTCATTTTGTATGGACCAATACTTCCATCAGTGCAACCTCCCTCTGAGGAAAGATGCATTTCATTTTATGTCACCACAAGAGTGAGCGTGGGTCACTGGGTTTTTACTTATGTCAAACCACTTTGTTTTGAAGCTCTACTGAAATCTGTAAAAAGGAAACAAGGAGACAGGATATGAAAAAGATCAAACAAATATATACTAAAAAGCATGCGTAGCATTTGTCTAGACAAATTATTTTAAGAATACTCCATACTTGAGAGCTGGTACTCCAATTTCCTATGACAAGTCTTTTGTCATAGTGCCAGAAAAATTACTTCAGTCAACTTCATTAAAAATAAAAAAATAAATAAAGAGTGGTACTGGACTAAGGTTCAGGACCCAAAATAGCAGCAGATGTAAACATCTGTATCCTAAGAGCAGACTTTAAACAAAACCAAGTTGTGTACTTATTTCTCCTCTCTGCTTCTTTCAGAGATGCAGGGACTAGTGGAACAGCTTATTTAGCAACATGTGTGCTGGTTCTTTCCCCTTACAAGTCCTGGTGATACAGGAGAGACTTTGAAAGCAGTGTTGCCTTCATTTGCCTGTGAAATGACACTTCAGCTTATTTTGCTAGCCCTTTCCCATTCAGAGCACTCCTCTCCTTCATCTCTGCCTTCCCATTTGCAGAACTTTGCTACCAAGCAGGTGAAAGAGAGGCCAAGCTACTCATCCCATTGTAGGACTTAAAGAAGGATCAGCAGAATTGGGAATGAAGCCATAAACTACAGGCGAAGACCCTGGAGGACAAGAGCCAGAAAAGCAAGGGTGCAGAGGGAAAGCAACAGGAGGCAAAGTCACAGTGCCTGGAAATGCATAAAATAGAGCTATGACAGATAAGCAGCATATTAAGGTTGTGCAAGAACTTCCTCCATCTGTAGCGTTTCAGGGGTCCAAGTGGCAGAAAACATGACAAGAAGGCTGGATTTCATGAAGTTTCTCAGGTGTTTATTTAACTATTTGCGTGCTGGCATTCTACAGCCTAGTCCTAAGCTAAACTACTGCATCTAAACCTAATTCTAAGCATAGCTTACCTTCCTAGCAGACTCTGTGTCCCTGTGCCCAGACAGTGTATCTGGCTGGGCCTGGACACATCTCTCTGCCTGGCCAGATGTCTCACAGCCAGGCAGAGGGTCTGCTCTCTAAGAAGTCTGCAAGATGTCTGTCTTCTCCTTCCTATGCAGTTACAGCTCTGTAAGACACTATATTGTTTACATTAATCACCCAATGACCTAGAGATCAGTTTCTCCTTGTCCAACCATAAGAATCAGGGCATGTCCAGTCACAGCCTCACTTCTGCACATGCTTAAATTAGCATGCAAAAATTAGCCTGCAGCATCGGCCACATCCATCCCCAGCTGCATATTTTTGCCAAGTGTCACTGACTTTTGTGCCTTGCCTCGTGACTGCTATGGATTGACTCTCATTTGGTTCCCCACCTGAAAGGCAGGTTGAAGGAGGAAAGGAGACTCAGCAGAGGCTGGCACTGTGTCCTCAGTCAGTGAGACAGAGGCAGCACAGCCCTATCCTTCTCCTGCAACAAACATTTCCTCCAGCCCACTCTCTGCAGTCCTCAAGAGATGGCCAAGCTCTTCAAACTGCCCCCACAACAGAGGATCAAGAGAATATGAGAGAAAGTCACAAAGACAGCATCCATGTTGATTGTAAATCCATCTAGGAGCATTTCAGCACGTGTCTAAACAAAAAAAAGCCCAAACCAACCACACTTCCATGTCACCATGGCAGGTGAAGAGAAAGCCACAAGGGGAAAACAGCACTGCTTACCATGGAAACATAAGTATTATGTTTCTATTAGGGCTACTGGAAGGAAGGAAAAATTACTGAGAATTAACATAAATCAGACTCTAGAAAACAAGAAAGAGTTAATAGAAAATACAATTCAGAGAGAAAAAGATTGCCTCTGAGTTTGTCAGGATCCAGAAGAATGTTAATTATAGATCAGGCCATTGCTTGGCTGCAGTTATTGGGGGAAGAAGAAGGAAGATCAAAATGTTTAATTGAATATTCCTGGGAGGGGGTGGTTCTGAATTACTGCTTTTTATATAAGAACAGATTATACAGTCATCCCACAGGATGGTAATGAAATTACTTTTATCCCAACAATAACAGAAGGGAATATAAAAACAGCTACTTAAAAAGCTGGCCATTTTAATTAGTAGGCCTAGAAAACTTCCATATGAAAAGTCTAAACACACCTTCTAAGGAGCTCTTGAAACTATTTTCAGTATGAGACAATACTGATGGACTGTAAAAAACTAATACAAAATAAATATTTAAGTGTAAACAAAGCAACCAAAGTATCTGCATGTTAACCTATCTACTGTTCATTTCTGATGAAGGAAAGAGATGGAGAAGAGAGTAAATCAGAATCCAAGAACAAAAGGTAGAGAAATCTAATTTATGCTTGTAATTCCACAATAACTGATAATCTAGCTTCTCAAATTTTATCTATTTCTGTAATACTACTACAAGCTTAATAGCCCTTGTATTGTGAAGCAACTGACTTGGTGCTACAGAAGCCAGAGTGAGATGAAGTGAGATGAAAACATTCAGTGTGACAAAGAAATAACAAATCTCCAAATGTGAAACACAAATGAGCTGATTGTGCCACATCAGTGGGTTCTGACAGGGATCAATTCTTGGTCCCAGACTCTAATGACCTGAGAGGAAAAATCACCACCACTGAAGGTTGCAGATCATGCAGCATCAGCAAGCCAGCAAGTCATTAAAAGTTCATGTCACAAAACAAAAACACAGAGTATTTGATAAGCAGTCATAATATCTTCAATAAAGCTGAAGGTAAAAAAAAAACAAAAAACAAAAAACAAAAAACAAAAACATCTTATGCTGCAAACAAGTGGCTCCAAGTCACACTTAGGTGACTAACAATCAGAAGCAGAGACCCCAGGACACTGGGAGACACAAAGCTGAAGGGCACCTGTGAGACAGGTACCACAAGCACTCAGCCCTGGGAAAGAATTACTGCAGATATGTGCTCAAGCTCCAAACGTGGGAAACCCCTTGCTGCACTCCCAGGTTGAGCCTCTCATCCAGTATTGAGGTTTCACACAGTTCCAGGAGCAGTCAAGCACTGGGGACCCCTGCATGGTCACCCTGTGCTATGGGGCCAGTGCTGGCCTCACACACCCAGAGAACAGCAGGGAGGTACTGCAAAAACTTTGCCTTTTTTACGTATTTAGGATTTTTTTTTTTTGTTCGTACTTGTTTCTTAAATGAGGTTAAATGAAGTCACCTTGAAAAGCTCGACCCCCAGCTACAGCTTTGCACTACAGCTTCATGCCAATCACACAACCTGTTGCACAAATCTGTGTTCCAGCAACACCCAGAGCACACTGGTTTGAGGACTTCAGAAGTCAGAGGAGTGTGAAGCACAGATTTCTCGGTGCTACTGGCCAGAGTCAGGCTTAAATTCTATATCACCAATTTCAAAAACAGGATGTTGAACAACTGAAGAAAGTTCAGAGAATCACAAGAATCACTGTGGAGATGGAAATCCTGCCTGAAAATAAAAGCAAATAAAAAAGAAAGAAACCAACACATTCAGCTCACCAAAGAAGAAACAAATGCAGAATGGCTCTGCTAGCCAGAGGATGGCTCTACTAGCTTGCAGATAAGTTTACAAGCTGAAGCCTGATCCATTCATCATGGTTAAAAAGGGTCACAATATTAAAAAAAGGGAGAACAATAAAACATGAAGAAAGAGTGTGAATTCTTCGACCCAAGCCATTCTTAATTGAAGACTAGAGGCTGTCCTACAAAGACATGCAAGAATTCAAACAGGAAACAATCTGAGGAGGTTTTATAACCCTTGATTTATGTAAGGTTAAAATAATTCATCACAATTGTTTCCTTTGGCCTTCTTGCAGCAAAGCAAGGCTGTTTACTAGAGTGGCAGCACGTTCTGGAGAAGCTGATACAAACCTGGAGCTGGGAAACCTGCTGATGCGGCTTTGCATTCCTGTTTTCCAGATAACTTGATATCCTTATCAGGAAGGCAGCTAGGGAACACAGTTCAAGAACCCAGGTTTAAGACCAAAGGTTGTTCATGTCAGACACAACCCACCCGGCTCACAAGCATGCTCCAAACACAGTGCTCGATAAACTCCAAGTGGCCAGGACATCCCACAGCACCGGCCCACTGAAAGCCTTTTCCCTTTGTTTATTTTCAAGGCTGGGTTCTCCAGCTCTACTGCACAAGTGAGTCAGCTTTCCTCCCTATTCCAGAGGGCTTCTGAGGGCTGCAGACATCCCAGCATCAACTGGGAGAGGGAGCCCCTACCACTTGCCCTCATTCCAAGAGCCACACCTCAACAGAAAGCTGGGAGAGGGTCTCAGAGGAAAGATTTAGCAAGCCTGCACTGGACTTCAGGGTTTCTCTATACTGAAAACACAAACATCCAGCAACACCCATGCATGCAAACTGTTCCCTATCCTTTTGAAACCGATCTGTTCCTCAGATCCAAAGGGCAGCTGCAGTCACACCACAGCACAAGTAAATGCCTGCAACAAACTGCAAGAACTCACAAGCACAGAGCATTGTGATCATTTTCAGTCCATATTTAATTTCCACATCCAATAGATGGCTGGTTGCAGTGGTGACAGAAGATTCTCCAGGAGCCCAGGCAAGAGAAATGACAGGGTGCCTGGGGAAATTAAATGGAAGCTTCCACAGGGAGGGATTGATTTCAAAAGAAGTTATTTAGCAGTCGGTCATTTCCAAGTCTCTTTTAAGACTCCTAGTTTGCAAAGCTGCCCGTGTCTGGGCATCTCCTCCACAGCCTATCATCCTTTCCAAGTGCCAGGTTTGCAGCACTAGAAGGCTGCCCACAGCAATCAGAGGTAAGTAACTTTATTCTTGCTCTACACCTAAGAAAGAGCACAAACACAAGTATGTAACATGCAACTCCATTCAAACACACAGAGAGAACAAGGTCACTTGCCCTCTTACTTTATATTTGAAAAAAGCTTTTAGTCTGATAAAGAGAAACATTAAAAGCAAACAGCTGACAGAAAGGAAAGAGAGGGAACATTTAAGGAAAGGAGGAGTTTCATCCAGTTTTAAAGATTAATTACAAGATTAATCCCATCAGGCCACGTGAGTTTCTGGCACTGAAGCAGAAGGATGCTCTAGCCTCCAGCCAACACACATGCACACAGCCCTGTGCAGCATCTTCCCAGTCCACATCCCTCAAATGCTCATGCACAAACAAAGCCACTTTCACTTGCGGCACTGAAATTTAATTAATTGGATATATTGAGCAAGCGAGTGCACTGTGCAGCACGGAAGACGACCCTCCTGAGACTGCCAAAAAGAGCCTGCCAGCATCCTGGGGATGGAGACAGTGTAGGGAAGTATGAGACATTGCATAAGCAAAGGCACACGTAATCGCTCATTCCCGCTATTCCAGCCGACTGCCAACGCTAACTCAGACCCCTGTGAGCCGCAGCCAAGATCTGCTCGAGCTATTCAGAGGTGGCTGGGAGCCTGGAACAGGCAGAGAAGGGAGGGGAGGCCCAGCCTGGGGGTGTGCATAGGGAAGTATATGGGACCTGCCCAACAGTGCTTGTCCCAGCACCCAGACAGAGAGAGCACAAAGCATCCAGGGACCCCTTGGGCCCTGCTTGTGTAATCACTACCCCACAGCTCAAAGGAAGGAGGGGAAAAAAGTGTGTTTTTCAGACTTTATCAACGCAATTTCCCTCTTTTAAGGAAAGAAATACGGCCTTGTGGTTAGAGGGCCAGGCAGGAGCTGAATGTGCCATGTGCCACCCCACGCCACCTGAGCTGACCTGGTTTCCTGACGCAAAGGCACCCTGCCCTTTGCTTCCTTGTTCCACATGCCTAAGGGCAGTAATGAAGTGACACTCTCCATTCACAAGGGATCTCAAGGATAATGCCACGAAGGTATCATCACATTCAATGCCAAAATTATTAGGATCATAAAAAAGCCAAAGACATCTGGGACATAGAGACATCCCTTGTTGCAGGGCACAGCACTGGACACTGCTCCGAGGCCAAGAGGGAGAGACTCACATAAACATTTGGAATTGTTTAGGTTGGAAAATACCTTTAAGCTCATCCAGTCCAACTCGGCACTGCCAAGTCCATCACTAAACCTTGTATTTAAGTACCACATCTACACATCTTTTATATACCCTCAGGGATGGTGACTCAACCCCTTCCCTGGACAGCCTGTTCAGTGCTCGACAACCCTGATGGTGAAGAAAATTCTTCTATTATCCAATATAAAACCAATCCCAGGGCAACTTGAGGCCACTTCCTCTTGTACTATCACTTGTCACTTGCGAAAAATGACCCACCCCCACATTACTGTGACCTCCTTTCAGGTAGTTGTAGAGAGCAAGAAGGTCTTCCCTGACCCTCCTTTTCACCAGACTAAACAATCCCAGCTCCCTCAGCTGCTCCATGTAAGATCTGTGCTCCAGACCCTCATCAGTTTCATTGCCCTTTCCTGGACATGCTCCAGCACTCCAATGTCTTTCCTGCAGTGAGAGGCCTAAAACCAATGACAGGATTCAAGGTGCAGCCTTACCAATGCCAAGTACAGTATTTCAGGCTCTGAGGGCTACCAAGAGGTAAAGAGCAAGCTTCAGGAGCTTGGAAATCACAATTTGCAGTCAAATTTCAGGTGTCATGATTCCTTCCGTGCAGTCTGTAAACCATCTGCGGTGCCTGGCCACGTGAGACTGCCACAGCTCAGCCTCAACCCCGCACAGCCCCCTGCATTACACAGCTCAAGCAGAGACCACCTGAAGGGGGGAAAACCATGAGCTAAATGAGCCTGTTTGGCCCTAGGAAAACACAGGTACGGAGCCAGAGAAATAACCAGGGGAACCTTGTACTGCTTATCAGCAATGCGTAACTCCAGAGCCAGTTAAAATTATATATACACAGATATATATATATGTGTGTGTGTGCACGCTTGTGTGTCTCTGTGTGTTAAATATAGATCATTTCTTTAACACAGCATCGTTGGCTGCAGAACATTACGGATGAGCATCTGCTACAGACCATCTGGACTGGGAGGGAAGGAGACCAAAATGCTAAGGGACTCTTGAGGAATTTGAAATCTGCAGTGGGTTTTACACAGAGAACTGTTGCGTAAGGTACAGTGACAAATGTGTGATATCAGAAGGAAAAAAAGAAAGAGAAAAAGTGATCCTGAAACTGCAGCTTCCTGCGCGGGTTGAAGCTGGCTACAAACAACAGTACTGACTTCATGTCAATTAAATTTAGTATCACTAAATGAAACCAAATCAAGTTCTCAGGACATGTATCAGTGTACCAGAAGATAAGTGCTGAACTGATGTTGCCCCAATGAACTGAAAGTGGTACCTGACTTTCAGTGGGTTAGCATGGAGTATCTTATGCTTCCATCAAAAAATAAAAGCACATAAAAACCACTGCAAGTTTTTATTCATTAAATTAACACACAATAACAAATGGTTCCTTCTGACCAAGACAGCTTCATACTCATAATGTTTATACACAGGTGTAGATAGAATCTCAACCACTTCCCTGGGTGTTCCAATACTTGACAACCCTTTCAATGAAGAAATTTTTCCTATTATCTAAATCTATTATCTAAATCTACCCTGGTGCAAATTCAGGCCATTTCCTATTGCTCGTTACCTGGGAGAAGAGACTGACCCCCACCTCACTCCAACCTCCTTTCATGCAGTTGTAGAGGGTGCCAAGGTCTCCCTTGATCCTCCTTTTCTCCAGGCTAAGCAACCCCAGCTCCCTCAGCTGCTCCTCAAAAGATCTGTGCTCCAGACCCTTCACAGAATCACAGCCACAGAATGAGATGGAAGGGACACACAATGATCATCGAGTCCAGCCCTTAGCCTTGGACAAGACCATTCCCAAGAGTCACACCATGTGCCTGAGAGTATTGTCCAAATGCTTCTTGAACTCTGTCAGGCTTGGTGCTGTGTGGTCACACTCTCTGATTGAAGAACCTTTTTCTAATATCTAACCTAAACCTCCCCTGACACATCTTCAGGCCTTCAGCAGCTTCTCTTCTCTAAAGACTACATCAAAGTTCTCTGAATTAGAAGATTTTATAAATCAAGGCTCACAACGACCATGTCTTATGCTGAAACAATACAAAGATTCAGACAGGCCAAAGCTAAAAAGATTAGGTTTTCAGAATTGCTGAGCACTCTCCCCTCTGTTCCTCTATTTTTATTTCTTTTTTCTGGTTGCAAGAGGTGCAAAGTCTAACAAAAGAAACTAAAGAATATGAAGTTCAAGTTTACAGAGTCTGCAAAGTTCCCCAGAAAATTGTTGTGTGTGCAGAAATGACAAGGGACTTAACGTCACTGCTCTGTTGTCCCACCAAGTTGTGATTCCAGATGGCTTTGGAAGATCTGGTCTTCAGCTAGTCAAAATGAACTTGATTGGCACTAATGCCAAATGAGAACTCAGTATTTCTGGGATTTCCATAAGCTGAATTGTACCTGTCCTGTAATAGTTGCAAGTTGCGAGCATGCAGCTGGGACCTCAAGCATAGGACAAGAGAGAAACAGCTCTTCGTTTGGAAAAGAGCAGCTGTCCCTCTTTCCCCAGCAAGAGTTATCTTTATTTTTACAACCATACAATAAAAAAAATCTAACAACACTTTAAAAGGTCCAGCAGGGTATAATTTTGTAAAAGGAACCTACTAGGCCATTTTACAGAAAGATCTAATAGTTTTTTTCCATGAAAGGATCCAGTTACACAAGCCTCCAAGTTTGAGTGCTTTATGGGGGCAGCCAGGCACACTCAGAAAAGCCTGCAAACAGATGGAGATAATAGAAATTTAAATGGACCATCCAGCTTTTAGTACAACTACCGTATGTGGTATTTTATCAGTTGCCAAGTGAGTGGGAAGGGGTGAAGGAGTAGAAGAGATCATCAATCTCCCCATCCTGCCTACAATGCTTCAATCTTGCATGTAGCAGCAGTTAGAACTATTCTTTTGACAGGATTTGTTAAACCAGTCAGGAAAGGTCAGGACAGAACATGGAAATAGATTTAAACCAGATGCCCACATTAATAGCAATTCAAATTGCATATTCTCCACCTAAAATTAAAATACTAAATAAAAGCAGTGACAATATGATATGCTTCTAACTGTGCTCTAGCCTTTTTTATTTAAGCAGATGATTTGTGTGATCCTGATGTAAATTCATTAAAATTTTAAGCAGTAAACAGGGATACACACTGAGAAAGAGCCTTTTTTGATGTGTAGAAATTTGTATTCCTGATTTTTTTGGTTTTAAGACCATATACAGAGAGCTGTAATTGCAGGAATAAAAGCTTGATAGGACTTTTCATACCACACCATTGTATTGTTAGGCAATGTACTGAATTATCAGACAACACCACTACTCTACATCTCCAAGAGTGACAATCAGAGCAATAATAAATAAATGGGCTACAGACACAGACAAGGGAGGGGCATGAAATCTCTCACTGCTAAGGGCTGCCCATGCACATATTCAGGTTTTCTCTGGTACACTCTGAAGTTGGTGTTTTATTTAAGGAAAAAATCTAACATCTCAGGAGGCCTAAAGAGAGGGTCCCTACCAAGACTTACAAGAACCACAACACGTATCTCCTAAGGCCTTAAGTGATGAGACAGGCATAAAAGAGATACAAAGACAACTGAGGAGCAGAAGAGGAACGTGCACAGCTCCTTATCTTGCCTTTCAACACTCAAATTTCCATAGCAATGACTCTTTTCTTCCTGAAAACAAGAGCAGGTTTGTGTAATCGGTGCAGGAACACCACAGTCAAGCCTC
Organism: Calyptomena viridis; assembly: GCA_013390005.1. Taxonomy (NCBI): domain Eukaryota; kingdom Metazoa; phylum Chordata; class Aves; order Passeriformes; family Eurylaimidae; genus Calyptomena; species Calyptomena viridis. The sequence goes on along the minus strand of WEIV01001356.1, from coordinate 464,930 downwards.
CTCTGCCCATCACTCAAGCTTTGTCCTTGGCAAGATAACCTCTAGCAGCAAAAAGGTCGTGTGGTCATTCCCCTTCTTCAGCCTCTGCCAATGGTGACACAACACCACACTGCCTGTGATGGGAATAGCCCCAGGAATGTTAGGGAAAGGGACAATATTTCATCAAGAGCCACCCAGGTGCTTTTTGTGTAAGATACCTCTAGCCCTGGGATATCTGAACCCTTCAGTCACTGCCCAAAAACTCAGACAAACAAGTACTATTAAAAAACCCACAGAAACAGCCCTGGTTTAAGACAACATTGTGCTATGGCTCCCTGCAAGGATATTGGTTTCTCATGATGGCAGGAGCAGGCCTTCACCCCAGCCATTTATGTTCTCAGGAAGGGGACAAGGTGCCCAACTTGCCTTCCTGGGCAGCGTTAAGCTAAAACACTGGTGCGTAAGGCCCAGACACCTCTTCCATGACAGTCTCCAGCAGAGACACAAAAGAGACAACTGGAGGCAGCAGCATGGCAAGGTAATGCTGTGCAAAGAAATGACCGAGTATGTGCCCGCAGCAGCTTCAGGGCTACTTCAGCCCAAAGCACAGACACAGTGGTGTTGTCCTTGGAAAGAGGCGAGAGCATCTCCACAATTCAACCCACCAAAGTCCCAGACCTGCTCTCACACTTTATGTTTAACTGCCAGTAACTGACGTGTTAACCCCTCCCTGGATTTACATCATCCCTTTGGCAGAATAAAACCACACGGATTTAACAGGGTTTGCTTAAAAGCTATGCACACAGGCAAGGCTCAATGGTCCCAGCGTCTCAAAAGCCTGACTGTTGGCACTGACCCCTGCTCCTTCCCCACCAACTCAAGATGAAACACAGAGACATTTGTTGTGCAGTCGTTCCACGGCAGGCGCACAGGGCGGGGACTGTGCAGGCAGGGTGTAAAGCAGAGGTGGGCTCCAGGCCGGAGCAGAGCTGCACTCCGTATGCCTTTCAGATGGATTTCTGAGGCTCTTTCTTTCTTCAGAGCAGCCTGTCCAAGGCACATAAACAGAGAAAGTGAGACCTTTCTGAGCAGAGGCAGGACCTTGGAAAGCCTGTTTCATCGCCCTGTGGAGAAAGAGCAGTAATCCCAGTCTCTCCCCCATCCACCCGCAACTCCCCAGCAGAGTCCCTGCCAAGGAAGGGGCTGGCAGGGATCCAGCCCACCTGATACCGTGCCAGGAGCCTGCAGCTGCAGGAATGTCTAGGACCAGGCGCATGCAGCTTTTTTTAATTGCATGCTTCTGCTTTCACCGTCTCAGACTACCCTGGCTGGGTACATTTTGGGGTTGGTTTCTTCTTTGTCTTTCTTATTTCTTTCCTGAGTTCTGCTTTTAAGTGGATGGGGAAAAGGAGGGGCAAGAGGAGCAAATATAAGGCAGGCTATTGTGATGGCATGCTCCTATGCCTATTCTTAGACTTTGAAGGGACACCCTCCAAACTAGATGACAACGATTTTATCTTACCCTCATTTTTGTGTAATGGTTGCATTTTTTAAAACTCTGAGAAGTCATTTTTCTCTGTTGATAGTGGTGGAGAAAGCAGGGATCTCAGATGACATAAACCAGTGTAAACAAAACTGAAGGAACACATTTCAGAAAACCTTGACATGCCTCAAAACCCAGCATGCAGGAAGAAGTGTTATAATAATATCAAGCTATGAAACAGACTTTGGCAACCTATATTTAACAGCTCAAGAGGCTAAATGCTGCCCATATGCAATGGATGAGAGCACATCTTGAAAACTGAGCGAGTCCTGGCAAAGTCACATGCAAACTACTTGGATATGCCAGCTCTATCATTAAAACTCAGCCTGAGTGCAACAAAGAGGCACATTCCAACTGCAATACTGAATTTGAAGCTATCGCACCAGACTGCAAATGCAAAATGAGTTCATAAACATGCAATCTCGTAGCATGACCATACATCCAATCTGTTTCACCAAAAGGAGCGGTTCAGCCATCTCAGCCTCTACTCAGCACCCCACAGCATCCGTCATCCACTCAAAAGGGCATTACCAAGAAAATCCTAGTGCAGCTATGTCACTGGGAAGTTTGAGATAAAAATGTTTAACAGGCATAACCTGTAGAGACATATGCCTTTCTGCCAAAAACTGTTGGATTATTATTCATGTTCAACAGAAGTTACCACCCTTCCCGGAGGTCATCGTTCTCTCAGAGAGGGCAGCTTAACCCTGCATCTGCTGCTCCAAGCCAGTTCCATCAAGATGGATTTGCAGTCCACTACTCAAGCTAACACAGACCACCCTGGCAGAGCAGAATGAGAGAGCTACTCCAGGTTCAGTTATGCTAGCAGCTCTAAATGGGCCAGCCAGGGCTCTAGCATTCCCAGCAGAGAACACCTAACCAGTTGCTCATTTCTTGCTTTCTCTCCCAAGGGTGATTCCTCCTTTATTTATACCTGTTTGGCCAATCAGGACCATCCTCTTTTAAGATGTCAGCTAGGTTCCAGAACTTAGTAACAGCTACTCAGCAGCAGACCAAGCATCAAGCCCTGCACAACTCAAGCTCTCCTAGCAAAGATGGGATATTTTTTTCTAGCCACCTCTCAAGACTGCATTGTTAGCAGCAGCAGCCTGCCTCACAGACAACTTCTTTTTGGACTGTGCTGCATCCAAAATCTGCCTTTTAGTGTGGCACTCCCCCAAAGTTTGACCCCTCCATCAACCCTTTATTACAAAGCCAGCAAATCCAGAAGACACCAACGAAGGTGTAGTTCTGTTCATGGAAAGTGGTGCAAACACAGACAAGGGGGTAAAACCTAGTCAGATCTTGCCCTCCCTCAGAGCAGATGTTCAGCACATCTGCTTACAAACCCAGCATCTGCACAAGCACTGCCTCTGCACCAATGTTGCTACCAGATGTGACCAGCTGCCACACACAGGGCTGCCTCTGTCTGCTCAAGTTTTGGCTCCCGTTAAGGTAAATCAATTAGCCAACAGTCTTAACAGGCTATCATTTAATCAAAAGTAGTTTCCCTCCAAGAGCAATAGTCAGATCAGTGGATGGAAAGAACTTCACGGGCAATGTCTCCTACAAATTGCACTATCCCACACAGAGCACAGCTCCCTTTATAGGTATTGTGAATGACAGAATTTGTGATTTAATTGTAACAATTAGACCATTCTGGCTGAGGTCAGGTCCACAGAATGTCACTGAAGTGAAAAATGCTCTTTCATTAAAAAAAAAAAAAAAACAAAAAAAAAACAAAAAAACACATTCTTGCAGCAGATCTTTTCCAACAATACGAAACTCTTAATTTTCTGCAATTATTCCACAAAACACAGTGAGGTATGGTAGCATTTATTTTCCAGATAAGGTAATGCAAGAAGTGACCTCCTCACAGTAGAGCAGCATTTGGCATTTAGAATGCAACAAGAACTTGAGTATTCCTGTAATGGGATATGCAAATCTACCTATTCCCAAATGCATAAATCTGGAAAACAGATATTTTGCCTTCAGCCACAGGAAGAACCAAAACTAGTAGAGAGAACAGACATCTTTAAGTGTTCTCCACAATGAATAAATTCTTAAATTCATGGAATGAGCAATCTGAGCTCTGTCAAAGACTTCATAAAATTTCTTTGTATGAAGATGCACTTTAAAGACAAATTTCACTGAATTTTCAGCCCATGATCACAGGAAAAGAAAAAAAGCAGATTGACTTGGACAGCTTATCCAAGTTTGCACCGTACAGTTGTACTTTCCAGGGTGAACTGCTCTTCCCTAGAGAAGACTCTGTGGTTTGTATGGTTCTCTATCCTTATGAGCTCATGGATCAGCCTGAAATGGCTCAGGACATCCAGTGCATCCTGATCAGGACATACAACAACAAAATTTAAGTGCCTAGTAGGATTTTGCAGGCTACTTTCCACAAGCCTGAGTTCCCTAATGGTTGGAGCTGTCAGAGTTATCCTAAATCAGTATAATCAGTCCTGCAGCCTGTATTGACAAGACTGCCACTGCAAGTCCTGCGAGAGCACAAACAACACTGTTTTCTCCAAAATGTGTGTGTGCACCTGTGTTAGGACACACACACTATTCCAGCCTTCCTACTGAGGGGAGCATATGCTTCTGGCATACGATGTTCCCAAACGCCATTAGAAAAGATGTCACTAGGAGGCCAACATGATTGTTTATGATCACCAAAGACAGCCTCAGACTGAACAATCTACTATTTGCCATCCATCAGAGACAAATTATCTGACTTTGTTTCTTAGTACAGAAACAATCCAGATGTGCTTAAGCCATTGGAAAATAAAATTCAGCTGAGGTTCTTTTGGTAAGCAGTCTGATCACTGTAGTCCTTTTTTTCTTGTCTTCCATATATAGTTCTGACAACAGCAGTAAAATATTCTCTCAGCCACCCTCCCGTAGCCAGCTGAGTCTGTAACCACCCACACCATAGATGTACTCAGAAGGTACAAATACTTCCCTCCCTATTTACACAGCATGACAACTCTCCACAAAACACCAAATCCGTGTCTCCTGCGTAAGGCAGTACCTACGCAATGTCTAAGGAACAGGACGAGCTACACGGATGGCAACTTAGGCTCAAGAGCAGTGCACTTCTTCCCATGTTGCTCAAGATCATTGTAGAATCAGAGCCGGCTGGCAACAATTCAAAACTCATAACAGGAGTGATATTATTTTAATAAATAGTTATCAAGTCACATCTTAAACACAGGAGTAGATTGAAAAATATTCCACACTTTCACATTTTCTTCTTCATATATGCTTCCATCTAGCAAAATACCACAATATTAATGAGCAATATCTTCACATTCCTTAGGGCTACCCATAATTATAACTAAGCAAAACACACACCTTCTACTTAGAGAGTCCAAGATTTCTTTAAGTTACCTAAACTACAGTATTTAAAGATTATTTCGATAATGTCACATCCTGATATGTTCTGCTTTGGACTGTAAACTCTCACACTTTTCCCAAATTACAGAAACTGTCTCCAAAATACTGCACACCTCTAACAAAAACAATACAGCAGCGGACATATGAAGGTTTCTTGCCAAGGCTGAGTGTACTCCTTCCCCCGGTAAAGATGGAATCATTTGGACCTTACAAGGTTTGCCTCACTTTTTGGTAAAGGCATATTTTATAATCTTTTTTATTTTCTTTCTTTCTTTTAATCCTTCTTACCCCTCTAAGCCTGGGCAGAATCTGAATCAAAGTGGCTGAGCCAGCTTGCAGTACACTTTATCAGTCAGCCTTTGACCCAAGCAAGGAATGCAGACCTCCTAGAGGTGTCTCTGACCAGCAGGTCCAGCTTTCCAAAGTGGCATCAATATGCACAAGTGTATGATGTCTGCCAGAGAAAGATAAAATAAGAACAGCTTGTAGATAAACATTCTGCTTCTAGGTCACAGGTTCATCATGCATATAACTAGAAATATGGAGTAAGAGGAATCCAACCTCCTTTACTGATAACTCCTGCTTTAAGTAAGATTACAGCCCATTTCCGCTTTTTTAAACTTCTTCCTGGTCAGTCCAACTAGTCTTTACTAAAGTTTTAAGCTATGAGAGCTCCTTGCTACTTTTTTTTCCCCAAATTCAGTCAAACTGACTGCTGTCCAGTCCATGCCCTGACCCTCAATCTGAATCCCTTAAAGAGCTCTCCAAAGCTTAATCTGTAAAGGGAAGAGGCTCTTTTTACCCAGCAGCAGCTGGCAGGTCTGGGTCAGATACACAAAAACCTAACAATGAGAGCTCCAAAGACAACCAGGACCTACCAGCAAGGTAGGGAACAGGGGTGACACTCTCCTACACTGCATGGTTTCTAGGGCAGGAGTTGGCTGAAAGAGCACATATTTTTCAGTTGCTTTTCTACTTCTCTCTGCCCCTTCCCTGGACCCCCTCAACAGATCTTATGGCTATATCCTTTCCCAATAAAATAATGGAAGCCCTTTTCACTCCACAGAGTTGTTATACTTGTGCCCTTCCATTTGAACCTGTCCACCAGCCTGAAAGACTTTGCACTAGACTACAGTGGAGAAGACCTAAATGGGGGAGAGCTGTTCCTCACATAAAATTATAAAACAATTACATTTTATAACCTTGTTTTCCCTCCCTGTCAGAGAGGGATGGAAAAATCCTCTCCTTTCTCACCACCTTATTTTCTTGTTTGTTTTTAAAGGAACATCACCAGGACACGAACACTACTTGCTAAAAAGGAGACTCAGAAGTTAAAACTAATCTTGAGTATTTAAATATACTGTCTGTCAGTACACTGACCTAAGGTCCTACAGTTCCCTGTTCACTCCCTAAGTGGGGAACATCCCTGTTTAGCTTGGCTCAGCTTCCTGTAGTGCTGCGTCACTAACTGGAAACAGGCGGGTTTGCATGGAGCTTCCAAGAAGAAGCTCAGAGGCACAATGCAACACAGGCACCACCCCTCAAACCAAGTCAGGGAAAAACACAGGATGCTGAAGGAACCAGGTCTTTGCTGGGTCCCTGACTAAGCTAACAAAACAGGGCTTGGATGTCTCTGTAGATCACAAATAACCACTGTCAGGAGCCTGAACGTGCTGGTGACATTAACTGTGCCCTCGTACTTCAGAGAAATCATTGACAATCTGTGTAGAGACAAGAGAAAACCATAACAGCTACCTCCTCCCTGCTGCTATGAGACACTGCACCAAGAAATCTGTAACCTCAGGGCTACTTCTACACCGGGCCCCTCTCCCTTTCAAAGTCCAGAGCAAGAGATCAGCACCTGTACGGGTGCAACTTGTCATGGGGAAAACCCACTCGAGTCCAACAGGTACCTTAATGCAAGAGCTCTGAAGCAAAGCATTGCATGGAGACACTTCAGACAGACACAGCACTACCTTAAAGCTCACAGACAGTGCAGCATCTGCTCGTGACTGAACTTTTCAAAGAGCTGTTTCCCAGCACCAGTCCTGCACAGCCTTTTCTCTTTGGTATGTACTGCAGATCACTGAGGTCACAGTCTGGTCTCATTACACTTCCCTACCCTATTTGCATCCACACTTCTGGACCCCTGCTTGGTCCAGATTTTCTCAGGCATTTGCTCACTCGCTTCCTATCATCTCCACAGACCTTTGACTCACATTTTTCCCTGTTGCTAGACTAAACTGATGGAACACAGCCTGCCTGGCTTAAACACCAGAGATCACTGGAGACCCATGCAGAAGTGTGAATCGAGATTTTTGGGACACCTGTTGGAAAATGCCTTAAAGGGACTGAATTAAGAGAGGACTTGTAGTTCAAGAGAGACCACCCTCAAGGCCTTCTGGCAGTACTCTGAAAAGCAAAGGTTTTAAAAATCACTCCCTGTTCTTTGGACAGGGGAAGGAAGGAAAAAAGATCTTTACACCTCACTTATGCTTTTATTTCCTTATTTTCTATTCTGAATTTTGGCCATAATTCAAGCGTCCAGCTCTCCAGAAGCTGCTTAAAGGGTGAGGGCAGCAGCCTGGAACAGCAGAACTACCACTCCATGTGGTTTCTGTATGGGCACACCTGGTCCGAGTGGAGATCTGTTCCTAATCTGACAGCCAAGCATGGGCAGTTCAGCTCCACTACATATGCCACACAGAAATGAGATAAGACAGCACTGTAAAGATGAACCTGCTGTGCGGCAATCACAGGTGTGGGCTAAGCACACATCCAGCCTACAGGCATCTAGAGTGGATTAAGGCATTGCATATCTTGTACTATGGCTCTGCTGCCACAGGTGACCTTTCCACAGAAGAATGATAAAGGCAGTCACAGGAGGAGTATTCTGCTCCACAAATTAACCAGCACTGAAGGACTAGGGTTGCTCATTTATCCCATCTTCAAGCAGGCATGGGTGGTGACTCCCAGCAGCATGTAACTAGCCTCTCCTGTCAGAGCCTGACCAGCCTGACAGGATCATCAAGCTTCATTCCTAGCCAGACCTTCTCCAAGAGACACTTGATGCTGAGCAGCAGGTCAGGAAGGGGCCACTTTGCAAGTGCAGCATCACTGCTTACACTCCATCACATCACAGGCACACTGGGAGCTCTATGCCAAAAGGAGAAGCAACATTGCTTTAGAGAAGCTGGGCACTGTCCTGGCGATCACCGTGTTTCCAATACAGCTTTTGGACACTTTCAGATGTGGTACATCTGCTGTCAACACTATCAATAAAGTATTTTACTTTCTAGCATATTCTGAAGAAAAACCAAACCAGCACTACCACTAGAGCAGGTTATGCCGTTCCATGGAAGCAGTTTAAGGCAGTGTCTTCTGTCTGCCAGCCCACTAAATACAGAGATGTCACAGAAGAAAAATTACCGACCCTTCCCAAATCTCCTGGGCACTCTTCACCTCCTGAATCAACTTGCATTCCAAAATTAAAGAAGAGTCCCCCAAAAACTATGGAGACTGACTCTGCATCACAAACTACCACGCTTGTTAAAATGCTGCAGCAGTTCTGGCTAGGCATGAATTACAGGCCTGTCAATGGATTTTAAGCTTCCTCCAACTGATGGTGTAGAAAAGTACAGGCTTGTAGTGTGATGCAGAGAGGAAGAGGGACAAGAACAGTTTTCCATTGCTATAAACTGGGGTAAAAATTGATTCCATTGGTACAACTGAAATCGTATCAGCTGCCATCTTCCACTAATCATACCTTTAAAATGAAAGATACAAACTTTGCTTTTTCATGTGTATATTCATCCCATTTTCTCACACGTTATCAGTCTACTAGTTTTTTTGCAGACCTCACCATAACTGCTTTCCTTTCTTCTTTTCCTCTAACCTTCTTTCACGTCCAGGGTCTTCAACCCTGGCAAAAACTGACACCAATTAGTTTGTGTTTTAGCCAGTCTATCCCAGACAGAGGCACAGGGAATACAAGGCCAGCTCTGGTACTTGACTCCAAGAGGGAATATACATAAAGGTGACCTTGTATTTTGGGACTAATCCTTTTTTACTATCAGAAATTTTATCCTTACCCACATACCCTCTATGTTTTCTCCCTTTATATGCGCCAAGAGGTGTCAAAACTTTATCAGTTTTGAACTGATAAACAGCAGTTCAAAATAATTTGAAGAGATTAAAACATTTTTTAAACTTCACTGAAATCAACACAATTTAGGAGACTGACCAAATGTTGTGATGCATTTGGGCAGATTAAAAGGAGTCACATAGAGTGCGGTGTTTGTTCTACCTTGAAGTATCCAGAGTCAACAAGCTCAGCAATCAAGTTTTATGGCATTTCAAGGCAGAAAGGACTATGAAACCCTCCTAATCTTCCACATGTCCTAATCCACTGTGTTTCCATGAGGTACCCTTTTATAGGATCTGATAATTTGTCCTTTGTTGAAATATAATTGCCAGAAGAGAGCACGAGTGTGCTGCAAAGATGGAGAAAGAAGCATTTTTCCTAACTCAAGTATATTCCTAGCTGTTTTTTTATTTTTTAAATATGCTTTCCAAGTCCTGACTTCCAATATGCATTCACCTGTACCATGGGTAGAAACATTTTTTTTTTTCCTAGTCACACAACTTTGCTTCTGGATCATGGATAAAAACCTTGAGAAGCCTCCTGTTGCAGAACCCAATAAATCTAACCTCAGACACCAATTTTCCACAAGCAACTACTTTGAGTCAACCCTTTAATTTCATAGATTTTGTGGTACTATTTTTAATCAATACAATGAAATAGCCAATTACCTGCAATGTGTCTCCATTTACTTTCAATTGGTTTTTTTAATCTCAAAGAATGAAATTTCATTTGTCCAACTACATCTGCTTTCCACTAAATCCTACCTGCCAGGGTTAAATCCCATCTGTATCCTTCCACCTGTAACTATGGAATCCTACAAGATTCCATGTATTTTTACATATGCTTGGTACCGGGATCTCCAGTGCATAGTTTTTATTTCCTCCCCTTCGCTCTATCAACTTAATATTTTCAGACATTTCCTCATGATGTNAAAAAAAAAAAAAAAAATCAGTGTCAACAAGTCAAACTTCTCCTCTGAGACCTTCCAGCCTATCTGGATTTCCAGTTATCCAGATTTTTTGGTTCAAAGAAGTTTTGTAACCTGATTACTGACAGTGGTTAATATTCATATGACATCATCAAAAAAAAAGTCCCCTTTCTACCCTTACACTTGCCAACATTGCTTTTTTCCCCTTGGATATTCTTTGCTGGTCATCATCAGCACCTATCTACTTCACATTAATTCTTTTTTAACCTTCTCTAACCTGTAAGCACTACTTCAGGCAAAAAGAGAAAGGGTACTTCCAGAGGACACTAGAGCTTAAAAAAAGGAACAGCATAATGATAGCTTAAGTTTCACAATCCCCTTCATGATAATTTTAATCCAAGCACAAAGCTCTGAAGGGATCTTGCTGTGAGTACAATGATAGTCATTATCTGTGTGTTATGAGAACCACAGCTGAAAACAGAGTTTTTATAGACACTCTATTCTGGTGCTCTTACCGAAAATTACATTACATGCAGCACATGAAACTGAAAAAGATGCCTCAATAATAGTAGTGTGAGCTGAACATAAACTGTTCTGATCATACCACTCCCACATCCTCTTCCAAACACCTGTTCACCTTCAAAGCAATATTCATTTAATGTTTGCAATCATTTCTCATAAACCTGCTACTTCAATCACTTTCTTTTGCTGCTGTTCTTCGCATTCTCCCAAATTAGCCTCTCTTTGAGATATCCAGGTGTCAAGAATTGAAAAGCCCACAGCCAAACTGTGACATGCTGACACCTGCAAGCCCCAGGTTTTCAAGCATCTCCCCAGACAGCACTTTTCAACACCTTAATCACCACAATGGCAGCAGCACATTTAATTGGCCATCCCCAGTACAACCCTGGCTCCTTTGACACACTGACTTTACAGCTTTCTGCACCCAGTAACTCCTTCAGTAGGCTCTTCCCTGGGTGTTCACTAATGCAAGCTGCTGCACATTCTCATTTCTTGCCTGTATTTCCAAGCTCCATTTTCCTCCTCAAACCTGCAAATTTGGAACAAAATCAAAGGAGACCAGAAGTTCCTTGTAGCTCAAGTAGCTCCGTCCCGGCTACCATATCATATACTGTCCCTCTTAAATACTGAAGTCACATCTTAAAACCAAGCAGGGTTTCTTCCCACCCCCAACTAATCTTGCCAGCAAGTTATCTCAAACAAGGTACTGAGGAGAAGGCTGTCTGTATGCCTCTCTTCTAGATCTTTTTCATTAAAGCTAAAAAAGGTGCTCTGGAAATGAAATGCCTTTAAATTTTTTTGAAAAGTAATCAAGACACTTACTGCACAATTTTCAAGGTCAGTACCACATTTTTGTCAGTTTTGATCTTGCAGACACGTTTATAGTTCAGAAAAAACCCAGCAACCCAAGTAAGTTCAGCCTTCCCCTGTTGTTTTGCAATGAATATTTCTAACAACGCAAGAACCGCAAGGAACTGCAATAGGGAAATATTCCCAAGTCCCAGAGCAGACCCCCTGTAGTGCTTTTCTGACAAGAATTCAGCTGAAATTTTGCTCTGAATCAGTACAGCCAAATGAGAAGTCACAAGTCACCCACGGCAAGTACAAAAGTAAGACTTCTCCTTCTTTTTCAGTCCTTCTTGTAATCAACAACATCCACTGCAAACCATGAGAAGCAAACCAGCTGAACAGAAAAAGAACCGCAAAAGCACTAAGGCTCAAGGACGAGACAAATTTTGCACTCAGAAAGCTCATGCCTTAAAAATGGTGCCAAAGCTCCTTCCTGCCATGCCTGTTTTGTGCAGGGATTCACGCCTGAGCAGTGCTTCCCAGCTGCCGGCAGGACCGGCCGGAGGGCAGGGCTGTGGAGCCGCATCCTTGCACATCTGGAGCCGTCCAGCAGCTGCCAGCCCCTGCCCTCTCCGGCTCGACGGACAGATAAGTGTGGGCAGCAGCCTCCCAGCGAGTCAGAGCTTCGGCTCCTTCAGGAGTGCTGGGAGGGAAGCGGGGCAGCCAGACATCCAGGCATCTGTCTGGAGAAGCGAGGGGGAAATGCTTCCCGATAAGACACAGCTGGACGGCCCAGAGCCAGCCAAAAAGGACTTCCCCAGAGAGCCCCCAGTCCCTGCAATATTTCACCAAGGAGCACGCGAGGCATTAGAGCCACGTGTAGGCAGCGTTAGTTTGATCTTCTTTTCTCTTTCTACAAAAACACCCCTCTGCTTTATGCCTGTTTACTGAAAAACACATCTTCCCCCGAACAGCAGAGCAGTCCCGGCCCTGAGTCACACACAGCTGTGCAGGGGGGAGGAGGGGATGGGAACTGCAGCACTGAGGAGCTCAAACAAGACATACCATCAGTGCTGATGACTCGGCAAGCTACACCCATGATGAGAAAGACAGATGTTTTGCAGAAAGTCAGCTGCTGCCTCATATTAGGAGGTATGAAAGTGGAGAGTTTAGACGTCCTATTTTCCCCTCAGTCTTCATCTTTTGCTAGCCAGGGCAGATCCCAGAAAGCTGGGTATCTGGCTGCAAGAAACAGTGCAATCAGTTTTAAGTTCTTAGTCTTGGTTCCTGCTGAAGATCTTATCTTGTCCATAGTATCACAAGCCTTCTAAGGCAACAGCGGCATCACTCCTTTTGCTGTGAAAAGCTGGAGGAGCAAATCAGTTCTTTGCTGCTCTTGAATTTTGGTTCTACACATACACAAATCTCTTCTGTGGCTACCAGAAGCTCTAAATAGAATACACATGTCTTAAGAGAACCCAAACAAAATCAAAACATCTCAAGCACATACTGAAGCCAACAGAAGAATCTATAGAAGACTAGGGGAAAAGACAGCCCTGGGGTATGCACAAGATTTGCTGAAGAACTGCAGGGCTGAAGGAACAGAGATCTGCTTGGTATTCAAGGCTTGGAGTTTGGGGGGTTTTTTTGTTGGCTGTTTTTCAAGTGTTATGTCTACAAAACCTCTCCCATCCAGTCACATGAGCTACTATGCAAGGTGGTCTCTTCCCACACCTACAGTTTCAGGGTTAGCCACAAAAAGGAAATAACACAGGTCCTTATAGGTATGAGGTTGCATGGACAAACAGCCTTGAAACAAATCAGACTACTGACTAGCAATACCATATCCAAATCTGAGCAGGGCAATGTCTTGGGTCCAGGACTGCTGCGAAAGGAACCACAGCACAGCTTCAGCTGGAAGGGGTTCAGGTGGCCTCTAGGCCAGTGTCCTGCCCAAACAGGGCCAGCACTAAGCTGAGACCAGCTTACTCAGAATTTTATCCAGTCATGCACTGGTGTAAAGAGCCTGGCTCTTTTTCCATTCTTTTCTACAAACCTTCACATCACAGCATTCAAGCTTCGGAGAAGAAAAATTAAACAATACTTCAAATGGCAGCAATTGAAAGATGCTTTCCTTGCTTCACAAGCCACTACATGTTTCAAAGAATTTTGCCGCAGCTGAAGACCCTGCTTACATCCAAAATCAGGGGCAGCACTCAACATCTTTGCTGCAGAACAAGGGTCAGTGACCTTCCCCCTCTCTACTGGAGATCAGCCCATCTCACCCAAGAAAGCCCACTCCCTACCTCTGCAGCCAACCTCAACTGCAGCAAGAGCTGGGAGATGAGTGCTCCAGTGTGTCACCGAACAGCCAGGGCTTGTCCTGGCAGAGCTGCAGGAGAGGAGTAAGCCGGGCACGTTCAGCTCCAGCTGAGCCACTAAAGCACATCAGGAATATTGCTCTTTGCCCCTACACTTCAGGGGAGAAGCCTCCACCAACACCAATTCACTTCTGTCTCTGCTCAGGACACATCTGATTTCACAAGGAAGGAGGCCTGAACCTCCCTAAGACACCTGCCCAAAGCTCCCTAAGAGGTTATCAGAGCAGCCTGGTCTCTATTTCTCACTCCATATGACTAACAGATGGCATGAAAGGACAAAGCCAGCCCCAGAGCAGTTGCAGAGGAATGTTTTTCTTTGGCAGAAAGGAAGGAGATGAAGCGGGTGTCACATTTTTCCATTAAATTTTTGCCTGTCACCACAGCATAGCCAGATCACATAGAGAAGATTGAAAGCCAGTTAGCAGCAGATGGAAAAAAAAAAAAAAGGTAGTAGTTTCCCAGACACAGAGAAGGCACAGAGAGGTCACTGGCACTATTCAGCTACACATTTGGATGGATGGCAGCTATGGAGACAGCTCTAGTAATTCAGGTCTATCCCATTTAACCAGACTTTATTTTCTCACATTGCCTTCTTCACTCCCCAGCTCACCCTTATGAGAGGGAATGCTCTTTACTCGATATAGCATCTGTATCCTTCCTGCACACATTTAGCACTGATGCGTCTCAATTCAATGGCTTTCTTTCCTGCAGTGGTGATCCATGTTTGGCAGCTCAAACATTGAGAGAACGACAGTCCCTGCCATGAAAAGCTCAACATCTCAGACCGTAGACAGCGGTTGCGATGCCCACCTCAGCTTTGTGTTGTTAAACCCCATCATTTTTGATCTGTTTTCTGTACTGCCCATTACTCAGTGAAGCGAAAGGGTAACGTATTTGCCAGCAAAACTGTGGCCCTAAGCCAAGCTTATTCTTTGCATACCATCTCTTTCATGTTTATGCAAGAAAAACAATTTTGCGTCCAAGACAGCCTCCACTTTTCATATGCACTCAACATCAGGAGGGGTGGTAGTACCATAGACCAGTCCAACATCAGTGCTTCTCTGAACATCAAGTCTGTACATTTTCCTGCTACATATCCACACTCTTCTCAAACAGTCCTTTTTCCCACTGATCCTTGAACAACTGCCTTCTCCAGGCAATCCCCTTTCTTCCCAGTGACATCCAAGTAACAGTCTATTGGTATCAAATAAATACACATATACACACAAGAACTACATCTAAGCACAATACATAAAGCTACCCTGACTATCCCCACTGCAGATTCCTTTAGCTCAAAAGTGGAGTTCCATCACCCCTTCCCCAGCCAAATATTCCTACCTGCCCCCTCATGTCAGCACCAGCACCTGGGCTGCTACAGGGTAAGCTGTGTCAGGGAGCTGATACCCCCGAAAGCTAATTTCTTGCAAAAAAAAGTCATTTTACAACTGGATGAGCTCCCAGCCAGCTGCCACAACAGCCTGCGGTTACATCCAGGTGCAGAACTGCACTGTCAGGTCTTCTCATCCAGGAAAAAAACACAGCCAAAGGGCATCCGGATAGTCTTCATGATTCAGAGAGATGAATAGGGAGCAACAGCACAAAAGAATGTGCCCTTGTGAAAACACAAATGAAGAGCTGTACTGTAAGAGCACAGGGACACACCAGGAACCTATCTCCCTTGGAAAAAAGCAAGCTGCCCTAGGGAATTGCAGGAGTTAAAGGGAAGACCCTGTAAACTCAGGGTAGACAGCCAACACAGCCTGTCTGACTGCCTATCAATAATTGCCAGTCTCACCCACAAAACGATCCTTCTCCAAAAGGAAGAGAAGCAGCCTGAGACAGAGGAAACAGATGATGGATGGTTAAACCAAGTATTACAAAGTGACTGGAAAACAACTTTTGGGAATGCAGGGAGGAAGGTGTACAGACAGCAGAGCCTGATAACCAACATTCGGATACAGCACAAAAAACCAGCATGTATTTGCAAGTGCAAAGCCAGGAAGAAAACTTGCCCACTCAGAGACAGGGGGCTATTTCAAAGGACCATGCCTTCGCTTTCAAAGCAACAACCAAGTATCTTAGAGGTGCCTTGTCAAGTTAAGGGACCAAGACAAAATGAGCCCAGAGAGGCACAGACCACACAGCTTTTTGGAGGTAGGGGTAGCCAGCAGGACCCAGCACGAGCTGGGTGCCTCAGTCCTTGCTCACAGTCCCGGGCAGGTCTGTAGCTCCTGCACAAGCAGCCACATCTCTGACAAGGAACTAGTTCATGAGACAGACATCCCCTGGCTCCTGCTGCAACAGAGCTGAGCACACCCACCCCGGCTTAGCTCTGAACAAAAAGCCTATTAAGGGAAGATTACAAGCTCCCCAAGACGAGTGGCACTGTCTTGTGTCACCACAGCACGGTACTGCTGGGCACAGTGGCTCCTAAGGTGCTGAAGCACTTTTACTCTGCAGCAGGTACTTCCCTCTCACACCTGACAGACAGCCCAGACACAAACCGGCTTTGCCAGGCAGTGGTACAGGTGAGAGCCACACAGCAAAACACAGAGACAAGCTAAGAGACAGTCAGAGCTCGTGGTATGTGGCTGAAAGGCCTCCTTCCTTTATTTTTATATTTATTTTCATTTTATTTGTCACAGCTGGCATGAAGATGATCTGATCTCACAGTGTTCAAGCAAAATCATGAAGGCAGACTTCCAGAGGAGGAGAGATAAGATACAAATGAACTGCTGCAGCTGAAGTCGGTGCACCAGAGAGCAAGAGGGACACAAAAAGAACAAACCAAACTGCACATCCCTGCCTCGGATCTGCTAGTCAGATTGATTTCCTCAACAGACAGAGACGATCCTAAAAAGTGAGACTGCTTTAATAAAAAATTGATCCCCATCCCAGGACAAGCAAAACTTATTTAGCCCCAGATATGAAAGACCCCTTAGAAGAGAGTCTTCACATTACAAAGATTGGCAAAGAGCAAAAGTTCCCACCATCCCTGTAGATAAGTTCAACAGCTCCAGACACAGGAAAACCCTGTCTGGTAATGCTGTAAGTGAAATTCCTTTACCCCTGCTATCTAGCACAACCTGCTCCATGCATAATGACTGGCTTTCCAAAGGAAACATTTACAGAGAACACTGCACATCAGTCACGTCCATTAGGAAAAAGACTAAATAGTGGGGTTTGTGCATTAAATGCTGGCTCACTCTTATCTACCATGCTTCAAAGTCATTTCCAGGACAGACTAACATATCTTCCAGCTCCTGTCCTCACTGTAGATCAAGTACTTCACTATACAGTTACAGCCAGTCCAAATGAAAGCAGCCAGCAACTCAATACCTCCATTTTTCTAATTTTAACTGTCAGAAAACAGGAGGGTAAAGTTTCAAAGTCTCCTACTTGTGTTTATCTCAGCTTTTAGAAGAACTATATCAGTTAGACCTATATCAGTTAGACCTACTACAAGTACCTGACACGTCCACTGGCAAACTGGAATGGCTTTCTTATTAAAATTTGGGAAGAAAACAGGGTGTAAGTGGCGGGAAATGGCTTTCAGTGCAAGACACTGAGTACAATTAGTACAATTAGTTGTGCTGTTCAAAATGTTGTGATGTTGATTTTTTTTAATATATATATATCTATATCTATCTCAAGTCATTGACAAAAATTAACACTATTGCTTTGTACAAGACCTGTATATAACTAGTTAAAAATTTCACTTTCATTTCCCCTTTCTACTGCAGGGTTTTGGCAAAATCCTTGCAAGTACTGACTGTACAAATATTTCACCTAAAGTCAGCTGTCTGGTCTTCCATATGCAGGTGCATAGAAAAGAAAGAATGAAAGATTTCAGCTTTATGGTTAGTAGGCCACAGACCAAACCCTACTTTCAAATAAGTGAAGCAGCTCTCTCCCTACCAAAATGAAACAAAAATTGGATCCAACTATATTGATACCAGATTTTACAGAGAAATACATGCAGCCACCACGAAATAAGATACAGCCAACTCCACATCCATACATGTGGTAACTGCAACTTTCAATTAATACACACAGATTGTAAAGATCAAGCTCTGTCATCCATTTAAATTAACTGCCACTGCCCTACTCCAAAAACTACAGGCAATCCCTGGCAGCTTGTTCAGAGGCAGCTTTTCTGCAGAAGTCATTAGAAACATGAAGTAACGGCAACCATCATTTTTGTGGCTGAGGAAATGAGTCACTGGGTAAGCTCCCGGCAAGGTTCAGACACTTCTAAAGGGGAGGAAAGAAGCCCAGCTCAAAGTTTCCCATCTTAGATGATGAGCACAGCCTTGACCATTAACCTTTGTGGGCAGTTTCCTTCGGTTTTGCTTTCACAGGGAGACAGAAACTTGGTAGCCAAGGCCTGGGAAGCCTCCTGCACTCATCCCAACCTAGACGACACCCATATTCCAGGGCTGAGCTGCCCTCAGCTTCACCAGCAACATGACAACAGGCTTGCTGAGCTCAAACACTACTCAGACAATGGCATCAGCAATGTAATATTTGAGTAATTTCAACTTCTTCATATGAGTTTCAAGTTCAACAGTCAGGCTGTCTAAACAATTTGGACTACTTACCCTTTGAAGTATATTCCAGTTAACCCCTCATCAAGATGCTCAGGACATGACATCTAGGAATTTAGTTCTAAATATTTAAGCCAGCTGCTGTCCCCAGGTACATGTAAGGCACCTGCAGTTCTACATCTGCCATGCCAAGATCACAGCCATACTTCATTCAGCTACATTTTAGTACTATCTGTAAACAGCAACCAACATGTTAAAATAACCATGACAATGGAGGAAGGAGGTGGGAAGGAAGGGGCAGAAATACTTCCTCCTCAATATTAAATAAGGAGGTTTTAAATGTCGAAGGCTCCTAACAGCCATCTGCCTTTCAGCTCCCATCCAGCAATGGGACAGACAGTTGGCATTTCACAGCACGTTTGTCAGACTTATCCCTCTGCATCAGATCTGGCACTTGTCACTGAAGATGTGGTCCCAGCTGGGCCGTGTCCAATCGCACACCAACTCCCACGGAGACCCACGGCCACAAGCAGAGCTCTCCCACTTCAAGCCTACTGCATGTTATGGAAAGTAACAGCAGCAGCAAGAAGCTGAAGATCTGGCCAGCTGCTTCCATTGGGCATTGTGCTTCCTTTCTGGGCAACCACCAAGTATATAACAATAACAACAACAATAATACTGCCTTGCATGATGCCAGTGTATGGTGTTACTAACACACAACCACAACAAGCTACAGCCCACATGAAGTTCATATAATGGAAACATGTGACACATGCTGTGAACACACCTGTGGGAAACCTTTCAGCCTTTTCTCAGATGGGAATCTAAACCACCCTGGAAAAATAACTGCTATAAAGCTATCTGGCAGCCAGGTGAGTACCATAAACTGTGAGGACTTTAATGAGCCACCTCAAGGATTGCTGCCTGCCAACACCAGAGCTGAGCTCCTCCAGGTCCCACTTTCCTCCCTCACAGACCATGATATCACTGACAGCACCAGTGCAGTGAGGGAACGATCCTCACACAGCTTCAGGCACTGCTGAAATCATCAGCTGTTAGAGAAATGTAAATCCCCAGGAGGTTGGATTTCAGCCCTGGTAATTAAGGCAGGCTGGAACAGTTTAAAATAGAGGTCAAGTTTTTAAGTGTATGCATACTTTCACACTTGTCTACTAGTGTCAAATCAACCAGAGTCAGGAGAAGCCTTCATGGTCATAAAAAGGTTGAATTTAAACTTAAAATACATAGAGCAGTTGGCACAGAATTCTCATCCTCACCACTCTGCACACACGGGTCTGAATGACGAATGACACTGATCCTCCTTCCTGCTTGCAAGCTCTCCCCTCAGACATCATGATCACCTTCTCCCTCCTCCCCCTGGCTAGTCCAGCTCATGCTCCCAGGGCTGCATAACTCTCCCAGACACCTTTCCTAAGCCCACACAGCAGCTTCCTTGGATGCAGACTGGCACGTCCAGGTAAGGGACACCTCAGGAGTGTGCAAAGACCATAAGATGCCATATGGCACGTGCTCCTCAGCTGTGAGGATGACAGCACAGGGAGTGGGCACTCCTGCAGATGGAGCACAGGAGGGTCTCCTCATCACCACAATCTTTTCAGAAAGACTCTGTAGTAAGTTTACAAACGCAGGAGAGACAACCGGGTCAAACCAGTCCTCCCAGATGGAAAGCATAAGCCAGGAGAAGAACAGACGTTTCATCCAGAGAGCCTGTTTGTTTGGTTTGGGTTTTTTTAAATGATGCTATGAAGTTTTGGCCAGAGGTAAATAGAGACCTTGTGTTTCATGATATCAAGCACAGCATTTTCCTCCACATGGCAGGAGGAAACAAAAACAGGCAGAAGCAAGGGGTTTTTTTCCCTCTAGAGAATGTTAATTTTGTAGAACTTTTCTCCTTTAAAGATCACAATACCTCACTACACCTACTTTATACCCTTTAGTTGGTTTTTTTTCCTCTGAAGCTTTTTTTCAGAAGAATTCAAAAAACAACCAAAAAGAGAAACTGATTTCACACTTTTTATTTGAATTCAAGTCTCTAACAAAGTCTTAAATTCAAAAAAAAAAAAAATTAAACAAGACAATCACACAAACAAGTCAATGGCAGAGTGTTACTTCCAACAAAAGCGGTGACAGCCCAAGATCTTAGAGATCCAGCTACACACTGTCCCTTGAAAACACTCACCATCATAGTATTTGAAGCTGAAAACACCCAATAAAACTTGAAAACAGCGAAGGTAAAAGCACCGTGTTTCCATCCACCAGACAGCCAGGATGTTTTAACTGTCAAGACACAGTTAAACTCAAGTCTCAGACTCCTGGAAACCGGGCAGAAAAGACATATAAACATGTCACTGCAGCCACAAGTTCTAGCCCAAGTGTAAGATCTCCTTCAGGGCACAATTTAAAGAAGATAAGAGAACAATAAATAAGAAAATTAAAGTTAAGAGTGGTAACTCAATTCTCATCACAACAATCCTAACAAACCAGGAGGGAGTATGCCAGCACAACTGGAGATTCCAAAGGGGAACACTCTCCAAAGAGCCTCCCATTTCATTCGCAACATTCCTCTTGACAAAGAAAAAACACAAGAAAACAAGTGTTTGAAGGAAGAGCTTTCCATTGCTAAGTGTTCCCAAGCCACCATAACACACGATCACTTTTCCCTACACGTTGGGCAAGAAAGCCCAAGAACTTTCAAAGACAAAGAAGCCAACCAATGTCTAAGGACAGTCACGCGTGCAGCAGGCTCGCCTCCTACTGAAATGAGGTTTGGAGCTTGTGACGGACGTGACCCCGGATCAGCAAGGCTATCGCACACCACGCACAACAAACAAATCTCCCTTGTTTGCCTCGCAAGACGAGCACCAGGATCTCCGCGGGGCGCTGCCACGAGAGCAGCTCGGCCCCTCTCCGCGGGGCTGTATTTGCACATCGCTCTCCCCGGTGCAAGAAAGAAACGCGGGGCAGGTGCAGGCTCCGCTCCCCGGGCACTGCCACGGGCCAGTGGCCACCACCGCCTTACTCTGGGTCCACACTCGAGCACGTGCCCGACAACCACGCCAGGCGTGGCCGCCTCGCGCTTCCCACAAAACTGGGAGCGAGAAGAGCGTTCCATGCTGCTGTCCCAAAGCGCTCCGGCTCGCTTCCACGTAGGATTTGCACCTACATAGCCTTATAAAGGTGTATCTCTGTGCTTGCGAAACACCCCCAGATTATCAGAGAAACGACAGAGGAGAGGCAACGAGACGCATTTCCTCGGGACTGTCCTAACTATGCGTTTTGCGTAAGCCAAAATATGCGGATCCCAGCCAAAAGAAGAAAACAAACACAAACCACAAAAAAACCCAACACAAACATCAAAACTTCTGTCACTTCCTTCCCGAGCTGTGGGACTCGGGGAGCGGGACGGTGCCGGAGAGTCTCGCCGTGCAGAGAATCCCGCCCGGGAGAAGCCGGCAGCGCCAAGGGGGCAGAGGAGCCCCGGCTGCCGGGAGCCGCCGCCCAGGGGACGAGTTCAGACACCCGAGCGCAGAGGGGACCCCACCGCCTGCCCGGGGCACCCCGGCCCTGGGGGACCGGCCCCGGGGGCGCAGGAGTCACGGCGAGG
>WEIV01001356.1:431224-442848 GCA_013390005.1 Calyptomena viridis | reverse complement strand
GGCGCGCGCCGCTCCGCCCCCGCCGGGCGTGGGCTTCCCGGGAATCCGGGATCCGCCGGGATGGGTCGGACCCGCAGGATCCCCCTCACGGGCACCGCGCCGCGCCCGCGCAGGGTCGTAAGGGTTTACCGTCTGCAGCCACCGGCCGCCTGAAAGGAGGCAGGAATAGCACGGAGTTCTCCTGTTTATTTGAGACACGTCGGAATGGCCCTTGGGAAAGCCGGGAGTTTTACAGGGAGCCTTCCCAGACCGCTCAGAAATAGGCAGTAAAAATAATCTCAGCTAGCGGAAAGTCTGGTGCTGTAAAACTTGTATTCATGCCACGCCAAGGCAACACTGACGTCTCGCTGTTCTTTAAAAATGAAAGATGCCAAAGCGTTACTATCCAAAAATCTGGGTATTCCTCGATGCTTCGCCACAGCTCCTGGAGCCCGGGCACGGCCCTTCCCTGTGGGTCGGTTACACGGATTTCTCAGAACCCATCGGGCACAACAGCACCAAAGAGAGGAAAAATAGCGATTCCATCAGCGTTGTCCTGTTAAGATTTATTAATCTTGTGCAGTTTGATTAATTTTTACTTTTTTTTAGTTCAACAAAAGTTGTGGTTAAAGACATGACTGAAAGAATTCCTAACTGCCCTTACCAAAGATGTCCTGCAAAGAATTATTTTAAGACATTGTGAAACAAGTCAGTTTGATATTTTCCCTCAGCAGCACAGAAAGCATCTAAAGACAAAGCACTGGTGCCTGACCTTACCTCCTATTCCAACAATTCTAACCAGAGGTACAAATTTCTTGTGACCTGGCACTGCCAGGCACTGTTGTCAAAGCAATTGTATTGTGCCAGTCCAGAGACGCAGATTGTGAAACTTGTAAAGGTCAGTTCCTTATCCATAAGCCTCTGTGTTTTCATTGGATGTGTTCTTCTTTCCAAAGCTTTTGTGGCCCTGTAATAATCCATTTAACAAAAGGCTCCGCATCCCTCTGTTGGCTGACATTAGATCCTTCTAAAATCACTGCAGATAATTTCTTTGGGCTGGGGCACTAAATTGATGTTTTGCCCATATGAGAAGTCTAAAGGGAGATCCATGTTTGCCTTGTAGGCCAACAAAATAAAAGCCACCTTAAAGGAAGGATGTGCTGACTGTGACTGCAGCTTTGTTTGCTGTACACGATGAGAACAAGGGGCTGGTATTTGACCAAGAGTACTGGGCTGAACTTTCTCACCCTAACACATGCATACTGTCATTCCCCCTTGGGGAAAACATTCATGGGAAATTAGGCAACCTGGGTAAGCAGCACACTGCTTTTCTCTATGGATTCCACTCTTTCTGCACCAATGAAATTGTGTCCCTCTCCCCTCTGTGCTTCCTCAGGGGCTCTCTCTTGTGACATTGGTACCAGCTGCCACTGTGGGACAGTGCTGCTGAGAATTCATGAGCATCCTGGACAACTTCATTGGCCACAAAATATTGTGAGACACAAAGACCATCCATTTCTGGGGCTGTGAGATAAATATAAGCCATGATACTGATGCCTTGGGGATTTTCTTCATATTTCTAGGATTTTAGCCTGCCTGTATGGGCTCACTTGGAGAGGTTTTTGCCAGGCCTTTCCTGGCAATGTTTTCATTCTTTGGTAGATAACGGGGGTAGCAAGACACAACAGAGCTGCTAGAGGGGTTCTGGGAGGGGGAGCTGGGGGGGACCTGGAGGTGGCGTTAGGGAAGAAGATTATTTCTGGTTGGGCATCTTGAAACTTCAGTTCAAGATGAACTTTGGTTGGGTAGGAGGAGGGGAGGAGTCTTCCAAAGGTTATAAATGTAGAGGGGTCAGGTGATATCTCTCTCTCTCCTGGACCCTGGAAACCCCCATTAAAGTATTGTTCTTCTTTTCATCATTATTAATTTATTTTGCAGTTTTTGTCTCCCCCTCTGATTTCAGGCATCAATGCTGGTAACTGGTGACTAGACATGGGTAGCTGGGCATCCTGCTCAGTTCCTGCCAGAGTATTAAAACTAGTGTTCAAGGCTACGTGTCATTTTTGAGCTTCAACATTTCTAAAATAATTACCCAAGATTTTTTAAGGAGATGTGATGTATTTTGCTTATGGTGGCAACTAAGAGCAGACCACAATGAAGTTTGTGCTGCAGCACCAGTTCTTCCTGGAAAAGAAAATCTGTATTAGCAAGTTTCTGCTAAAAAGTGGCAGCACATATAAGGAACCAAGGAATAGACAAGAATAGAGGAAATTAATCCCTTCCAGAGAATGTTAATTATTCAGTGTCCTGATACAACACACAGGATAGCAGTCTAATGTGTCATGCATTGCTTCTCAGAGACCGAGAAATCAAGCACTGTGGAAAGCACCAGAAAAACAGCAACAACATGGTATAGACACAGCTATCCAAACTTTCTCCCATATTGCTTGGAGGATTTTAAATTGAGGGTTTCAATAGTTACTAGCCTGCTGAAAATCAAGGCTGTTTCTCCATGTCTCATTACTTTCCTCTTAGAAGAGTCTTAGTAGTATTTTTAAGTTGCGACTCATCTGAGAGCATTTTGATTTCTTCTTTTGTGTAAAACTCTTTTCTTACCACAGTCTTCTGAGCTGGGTTTGAACTCACTCTCCAGTGCAAGGGAACAGTCAAAAAATTGACCAAAAACCTACAAGATGGTAAAAGGGTGAGGGGTTATTGTCTGCAGAGATAGGAGAGAGCAGAGCTCAGCTTTTCTTTACCAGGCATTCTGTTCCCTTTATGCAAGGAGCAGAAAGCCCCACACAGAAAAACTTATCAGAAAACCAAACTAAGAAAGAGGAGGCTGTTAAGGCAGAGCTCAAAAAAACCACCACTTACTTAAAATATCAGAGAACAAAGCAAGCAACAATACAAAGCCTGGCAGAGGAAAGGTGCTCTCTTTTCCCTGCAGATCCGGGTTACAGAAGCCATGACTCCTGCAACTGCATCATTACTCAGTTTCTGATCAGGTCAGTTGCACAAAGGCTCATTAAACATTTACAGGTGACATTTTTCTGACTTGTGACAACCAGGATCAAGATAACCATCCATTTTCTACAGCCATTCTGTTCAAATTCAGTTTGAGAAGCCAGCCAGCAAGAAAAGAACAAATAGCAACAGAGCCCACAGGATAACAGCTGCCAGGTTTCTGACCAGCTCCCAGTAAAAATCTCCTGAAAGTAATAGAAAACAGCCATAGTTAGAGGTTTCTTCAACAAACTTGCCACCTCCTTAAGAGTGCAGGGCACAAACTTCAGGACTAAGAATACACAGAATGACCAGGTGAACAATTTCTAACCACAATAGTTGCTGGAGGTTTTTGTGAAATAGCCAAATATGGCAATGAGCTGATTTTTTTTTACCTGGGACATAAGGCAACAAGCAGAAGAAAGAAATCTCACACAAACACACATTTCCCACAAGAGGATGTCTCTGTAGAAACCCTGTGAAAGTTATGTGAGTATTGTGCAAACACAGTACTCGCACTACCCAGTACCTGGTAATGCACTAACAAAGCAAATTTCTTGTGTAAATGAGATCTAAATCACACTGCTGTGCAGAGCAGCTCACCACTGCCAAGACAAACAGACATCAAAGTCTTAGTTTGTACATACAGCATGCTCAATGACTTGGCAAAAAGGCATCCACCACAGAAATTTCAGAGTTAAAAACAGAAGGTGTGCTTCAGAATAGTGAAGTTTTCTTCCCACAACTCTGGCATTTTATTCCTTTTCTGACATGAATACTCGTGAAAGAAGTGGGATATTCAGTACTAAAGTCAGCCTACTACTAAACCCACATAATTGGTACACTGACACAAGTTCCACTTTACCAGAATATTCTTTACTCCTGTACCCAGGGGCTTCTCAAATCTGTAATTCAGCTTTCTTGGCTTTGCAATTCATGGCCCCTTTGCATGAGTTTTCACCTGGCTCCCACAGGCACTGCTCTGAATGTGACTTGTATTTGGGAGCACAGACACAATCCCCCAACCCTGTGTAACACAGAGTAACAAGAAGGCTATTTTGGTAAAGTGGGACTTGATCTCTTTGGCTGAAGCATCCTCTCTTTTGTTTCATCACTCAATTTCTGCAGAGTAACTTCCGCAGATTAATGAGAATTAAAGTTGAAAATGTTCTTTGCTGTGACACAGGCACAATGCCCACAGTGTCTTCCTCAAACCACAGAAACAAGCACAGGAGAAGAGTCTCCTACACCTTACACCAGGCTGATAGAAATAACTGAGTGCCAAGGAGCTGCATGGCAGACCAGAATAGCTCTCTCAGAGCTGTTAATAAATGCTCCAAGTTCTTAGTGAATATGCTGTCATTAAAAAAAAAAAAAACCAACACATCTATTTTTTATCTTTTCCAATTACCTCCACAGATACATAAATTTCTTGCTAAGGTCAAACACTTCTGAATGTCCTGGTTGATGCAAGCAGTGGGGGTTTGCCTAATCAAGTTTACACAAGAGGTTAACATAGACAAGCATTTTCCAGGGGACATCATGGAAAAATACTCATTGCCTAAACAAGGAATTGCTATATTTCACTCAGGTGATACTACTTCCATTCCGTAATGTTTCCTCACAGAACAAGTACCTAGCCATGAAAAAACAAAAAAAACCCCAGATGTTATAGGAATGCTGGTTTCACACCAGATTTTCTCACAACCAAGCTTCCCTAAGTTACAGATTAACTCTGCCCCATAGCAGCAAAACAGACGTAAGAGATGAACACACAACATACCTTTGCCACTGGTTATTTTTGCTGTAACTATCAGTAATGCAGGATCATTTTTGAAAATCTACCCTACTGCCAAATTGTGATGAACACTCAAAATACTGCACTGCTTTTCAATGGGTTCTCCAAGTTGGTTTGTGTTGCCTTCGTACCAGGTCAATCTTTAGAAGTGTACTAGCTACTTTAAATAGAACTGGAAAAGTGAGAAAACTCAAAGTTCTTGAGCAAATATTTTTCTTTGCTGGCACCTAATCCCATACTGTGTGCTAGCTGGGCTGTCTCCAGCTTGAGCCAGGGGCAGGGATTAGCAGGAGTCATTCAGCAGTCACTGAGAGGAGTTCAGGCAGTTCTGGCCACTCCATGTGGGATGAAGGGAATCCATGCTGCCACTTCCACTCTGCATTTGGAGTAAAAGACAGTTCCCAGTCTCCAAAGCAAGCACTGTCATAAGGAATGTTGAACTCCAGAGTCTAAGGGAGGTGACCACTGAATGAACAGAAACACAGCACACCCACTCAAGGCCTCTTAGGAAAAAGCTCAAGACAAAGCCCAGCTTTCAACTAAGGGGAAAAATTTGTGTGCACCAAACAAACTGTACTTGTGTCACTGCTGTGTAAGAGCACCATCACAAATCTCCTGTAAGTACAACAGATTAAACAAGTAGTTAAGGGAATTAAAGTCAGAACTCCCTATTTAAAAAGATACCACAGTCTCCTGTGGGTAACAACCCACTGAAGTAGCAATCATTTGAAGTACATCTAACACCTCAGTATGCCAGTGACAGGGGCTCAGATATAGTTAAAGCTTTAACTTCAACCAGAAATAACTGCTGAACTGAAAGAATGTAAGTTTTTGTTAGTACAGACAATGCTCACAGAGAGCATAAAAAAAAAAGATCACAATTCTGTAGGGAAAAGAGCTGCAAAGACTCTTTATATAATAAGTGTGCTCTGTACTCAGCTCAGAAAGAGGTGAAATACAAAATCCCACCAGCTCTGGAAGCAGGAAAATGTCACCTCTAATATTTTTCTTTCCCTGATCACATCACGCTGTATTACAGTGGGAATGTCACCACTTCATGCAATAGAATGAAACCACCTTTTAGCTGTGCAACTCTTTATTAATAAATACTAGATTCTTCTCAGTCTCTCTGACAACAAAACAAAATTAAAGTGAGACAAACACCACTCCCACATTAATTGGAAATCCTGGACAACGAACGTTTTTCACCAGCCTCTCAGAAGGCACAGCCTAGGCAGTCGTTCCTCCAGCTCCTCCTGATGGCAAACGATGGACACAGCACCCTAACGAGGGCCTGGATGGGAATGCTGATGTCCTATGTCAAATCCTATTAATAACCAAGAACTGAGCACATGACCAAAGCAGAGGTGAGTGAGAAACAACACCTGATTTGATCAACTGCCGGGATCAGCAGAGGTGCAGATGGAAATGCACAGGAGGCCTCCAGGTCTGTGACAGAGAAACCTCCAGCTGAGCACTAGTCCAGGCCAACAGCTCTTTAAACTTACTTAGTGGAAGATAAACAGGGGATGACACCTATAGAACAGAGGAGGGATGGCAACAGTGAGAGGGTATAAGGCTGTCAGGCCCCACAAGACAGGAGATTATATCCTTGGCTGCCTCAAAGTTTGAAAATGGCTGAAGATGCAAAGAGTGACTTCCATTTAATATATTCATCAGTTCAAGAATTAGTACAGCTGCCTGCATTACCTTTTCTCTTAAGAACAAAAAAAAGGGAATTCAAATGATGATGAACAGAGAGAAAGCACGTAGGAAAACAAAAAACACAGAGATACCCTACAGGTAACAAACATTTTATTTATTTCTTAAAGAAACTACAGCAATATAAGTGATTACAGAATTATGAAGCACTGAAAAACCAAAGGAATGAAATGGCCTCGGTCCAAGCACTTACGCCCTCACACCTTCTCTCTCACAGAGCCATCACTCAGAAAAATCACATTATCTGAAAAGAAATAAAAAAATAATCTTGAGGATTATTTTGCCCTGTTGCAAGCCTTCACACCCACAAAGACCACCTATTTGTGTTAAAATAAGGTGCCAAGATGTCTATTTCAGAGCGGAAGAGTTAATAAAACAAAAGTGGGTCTGATACAGGGTTCTTGCTCCACCTCCCCTGAAAGCTGACAATTCAAGATGGTCATACATGAAACAAGTGTGCTAAAGCTGATGAAAAGCTTCTGAACAGTCAAAGACACTAGACACATTTTAAAATAATGGTTTAATTATTTGGTTATAATCTGTATCAGTTACAGCTTTTCCTTTTTCAGTCTGCACTACCATGTCAACAGCCTATAGGACTGCAAGAAGCTTCCATTTCATCAAGCCTTGGGAATTTCTAACGAACCTTGAGATGAGGCCTTTAGAATTATATTAGAATTATAATCAGAATAATATTTATTAGAATAAAATTAATTAAAAAGATAATTGTTTCTCCCCTCCAGCAGTTTATAAACAGCAACTTACAGCCCCACTAGATGAACTGTTCATGTGAAAGTTTGATTGTTGTTTAAAGAGGCTGCACAAACATCCAGAACTATGGTTGTTCTTTTTCCTTCCTTTTCCTTAGTCCTAATTTTTTTAGACATACTTATGTAACAAATATTTGCTTTACTATCCAATTAATTTATCCCTCCCTCAAAAGCCTCAAGGTAGCAGCTCTACCTACAATAAAGATGTAGGATGTTCATGCTATTTAAAGGCTCAAAGAAATAGCTGAGTTTCCTAGTCTTATTCTTCCTTGTCTTTCCAAGGTCCCAGTGTACTCCTTATCCATTCTATGCTCTTCTTACCACTACTTTATCAGAACAAGGCGTTTCTAAAATTCTCCATCAAGTTACCAGCACATAAAACTATCTTTCACAGAGGTCCTTAAAGCTGGTGAAGTCTCCAGTCTTAAACAGGAAGAAAAAATTCCAGCAAACTGAGACAAAGCTACTAAACAAACTGGTTACAAAAGGAATCTGCCTGACCTGCAGTACTACATACCAGTGGTCTTAAAACAGTCTGCACCAACTGGTTTGTGTGAGCAAACTGTGCCAACAGTTTGTAATTGAATACTCTCATTTTCTGTGTCTTCCCAAGCAGTGCCAGAGCAAGTCTACTGGTACAGACACTTCATTCTCTCAAAAATCCCTGAGTGTGGATACTGAGGATGATGACAAACCAAGCTTTATTTCAGAGGTCCTCCACCTCCTCTCCATTTTCAAAGGGCAAGGGGAACCTTTCTGTGTCACTCCTTACCTGCTATAATTGTTGTGGCCTGTCGCCTCACGTTGTTTTTATCTGTATATTCACCATAGTCTATCTTCCCTTCAACATAGATTCGAGAACTAAAAAAAAAAAAAAAAAAGAATTTAGTTTTGGTCAGAGAATTGTGCTGCTGTTTTACACTCTATATCTAGAATCACAGAATGGTTTGGGTTGGGAAGGACCTTGAAGACCATCTAGTTCTAACCCCCATCACAGGCAGCAGCACCTTCCACTAGACCACATTGCTCAAAGGCCCATCCAACCTGGCTCTGAACAGCTTCTCTACACAACCTGTTTCAGTGCCTCACCACCCTGACAGTGAAGAATTTCATCCATAAATCTAACTTAAACCTCCTCTCTGAATTTGAACCTATTACTCCTTGTCCTATCACTACAGTTCCTGATGAAAAGGCTGAATGCAGAATCTGATTCTGAACACACAGACTTTTTTTATCAGTTGTTTGTAGCAGGTCTGCTGACATTTTATGGCATCTCTACCTTAGTATAGCTCCTGGTCACTGTAATTATTACATTAATCAACTATTAAAGGCTTAAACCCCCAACCACATTTGTTACTCACCCCTTCCTCACATACTGATAGGTAACATCCCTGAGGCCTGGTCTGAAGACAGAGATCCTGTGCCATGTTGTCTTCTGACTGACATCACCTAGGTTACATAAAAGTAACAAAGTTGGATGCCAAATCCTCTTTTTGATACAGGACTCAGAAATTACTTTTAACACATTGGTGCTCTCAAATTATGAGAAGTGATTTGAAAACAGAAGAGTCTCAGAACTCAACATTCCACTCATCCATGTCCAAACAAAAGTATCATGCAGCAGCACAGGTGAAACCAAGACATCACTTTTACTACAAGACAGTGCTCACAGTATAAATTTTTTTTCCCCCTCGCACACTCAGCACTGAACAAAAGTTAGAGAAAACAAGACACCTGTAGCCACAGACTGATAACAGAACCAAGGAGAAAATGTGTATTTTTAATTTTTGCCCCTCTTGAAATACAAGTAAGAGGAGAGAACCTGCTACACCTCTGACAAAACCAAATGGTGACAAACTGCCAACTCAATGCTCTCCCCCTCCTCCAGAGGAAGGCAAACAGGCAAATCTCTCTTCATGCTGCTGGGGGTCAGCAAGAGGCACATGCACCAGCATCTCTACTGACCCCAAAGGGACTTTCCTGCACACACAGATTTACACAGCAGCATGAAGACAAAGCACGGTGCTGCTGAACATGCAAACATGACCTCAGAACACAGTAGAAGCACGTTGCTCGTTGCAGACTCACCTCCCTGGCCTACTTCACTCTCCCCTGTTCGCCACATCTCATTGGTTGCAAGAGAAAATATGGTAACAGGATTTTTTCCTTCCACTTGCCTCATGATAGGATCCTGTCCAACCCGACCAAGTAACTGAACACGATTCATGGCTGAAACAAGACAGAGTAAACATACATATGGGTGAATTATGATGCTTCTAATCATGGCAAGCCTTAAATCAACAGCTTTTGTGAAGGGCCAGAACCATGACTTTCTGTACCTTCCAACCACTCTTCAAGTTCTTGTGACTTTTGGCTTATTCAGGCCCCAGCAGATGGATGACTGTGCCTACACTGTCATTACCACTACTAAACTCATTCAGAAAGCCAGAGGTTCTTTACTCTCTGTTCCTTTGTCATCTTTTCCAGGCACATCCATGTCATTTGAGACTATTTTGCATTTACTTGTCTTGACTTCCATTTGTTTCTTTATGATAAAACCACGGCTAAATTTTTTTTCCCTTAAAACAGTACCTTTAAAACAATGAAGTTGCATTATTATACTCCATCCTCCAAATTTGAGGGCGACTACTTTTGCACAGGTACCAGGCCTAGGCAGGTAGAGTTTATCCCTCCTCCTTGTTCAAGGACAACTGGAGAAGGTCAGGGAAGCACCACTCTTGCACAACACGCATGTGAACTGAATAATGTAGTCTGAAGTGTATACACCTGAAGCAAATCATGCTGGGGCAGCAGCACCCAAACAAGGCACACATGAGTCTGAGAAACAAGCCCAGGAGACACTTAAAGGCACATGTTAGAAATCCTGACAACAGCAGGTCCAGTCCACTGCCACTCAAAGTACAACTACCTGCCTTTTACAGGTGGTCACACCATGTCAGGGCTTTTTCCCCCCTTGACGAGCTGCTTGACTTGACAAAGACCAGAGAGGAAGCTACTCAAGAGTCTGTGTGTTTGAAACAACCCGTTCTTAGCTGCTACTACACTGAGGAGCTACCATTCCTACCTGTTTCTCTCCTGCCATATTCCAGATGTTCTAAAACAGAGATAAACACAAGGAGTAACAGCTAATTTGCATCTCAGGAACTACTTACATCTTTCGAGTACCAACGAGGTAACTGTATCAGAGTCATGTCTTACGAACTGGCGAAGCACCTGAAGGAACAGACAGATGTTAGTTTTTAATTTCCAGGACACCAAGTATGAACAGCATTCACAAGCCTTTAACCTTGTTTTCTGAACACTTACAGAGGTTCTGCAAGTATATTTTTCCCCCCAAATGGGGGATTCTGAGGAAAGATATCTGTCCAGCTAAATGAAGCCGATATTCAAAGAATATCTGATTAAAGAGGAGTTAAAAAGCTGACTACGAAAAGTATGGTCCATAGGTACAACTCTAGCAGTTCTTGGGGGGACACACAGTAACTACCGTTTTTCTGTAATACATAAAAAGTAGGGGGGAGGTTTGAAGTGGAGCAGTTGTATAGTTGTTTGTGCTTTGTTTCCAAAAACCAAACACAGCTTTGGTAGTTCTATCAACCTTCTGCTGCACTTCAGAGATTAACAACATATGCCCAAAGCATACATCCATCCATCGCCAGGAGCAGTAGGATGCACTTACAATCCTTGCTCCCAAGCAAGCAACAAATCAAAAACACAGAAACCTCAGTGTTGCAGCTAAATACAAGCAGGGAAAAAAGTAAAAGAACTGCCTTGATGACAGGAAATATCCCGTTCTAGAAGAAAGGAGGGGAAAAGCAAAGCCCAGGAACACTTCTGCAAGGGGCCCATGTACAGGCACTGTAAAAAAAACTCATTACCTGTAACACGTGGCTACAAAACTTAAGCAATGTGAGACTGCCAGTCTGGTGTTGAACAGAGGGGCTAAACCAGAGGAAATCCAATTTGCAAAACCCAAGTGCTTTGCTGTCAGTGCGCCCCACTAACACGCACACAAATCATCTGACTCGCTGCGTGCACAAAACATCTTCTAATACATCATTTTCTCAGCAGCTGAGCTCCAGCGTTTGTATCCTTTAACAGGAGCACAAACTCCACTTCTTCGCAGGTTGTGCCGCACGTTTTTTGAGAAGCAGCAGCAATAACAATAACACATGCGATTCCGCAAGCGCACGGGAGAACTCGCTTCTCCCCAGGAGCAGATCCAGCGCCATCGTGCAGGCCCCGGCCGGGCGGCCCCGGGAACGAGGGTTCCCGGCCCTCCCCTTCCCCGGGCGCCGCTCCGTGACCGCACTGCCAGCCCGGGGGGC